>JAVQJD010093673.1:2500-70335 GCA_036023655.1 Nannoperca australis | reverse complement strand
GATGCACTGTGTGGTCTGACACCTTTCTATCAGAACCAGCTGTAACTTTCAGCGATTTGAGCTACAATAGCTCTTCTGTTGGATCAAGAGCATCAGTGAGCATGACCCTGTTGCCAGTTTAACGGTTTTCCTTCCTTGGACCACTTTTGGTTAGTATGACCACTGCAGACTGGGAACACTTCACAAGAGCTGCAGTTTTAGAGATGCTCTGACCGAGTCGTCTAGCAATCACAATTTGGTACCTTGTCAAAGTTGCTCACATCCTTATGCTTGCCCATTTTTCCTTCTTCCAACACATCAACTTTGAGGAATGTTCGCTTGCCGCCAAATATATCCCACCCACTGACAGGTTCCATTGTAACGAGATGATTGATGTTCTTCACTTCAACTGTCAGTGGTCATAATGTTATGGCTGATCGGTGTAGATTTTATTTACACATGGTAGTTGGCTGATCACAGAAATTCCTTGCTTACATTTTTACTGAAAAATCTGCGGCGTGGCAGATTATTACGACATTGTTAAATACAAAGATAACTTAAGATCAGGATCAGTAAAAGTTAATTGCCAAGTAGGTTTTCTCATACAGTTTGCTTTTATATATCAAGTAGAAAATATAAAGCAAGTATGGTAAAAAAAACAAACTATAAAATGTGAAGATATTGAAAATAATATGAATGTTATTTAAATGAGTGGTATTTGCTCACCTTTTTATTACTTAAAATATTGTCAATATCTCCAATAATAAACCTGAGAGCAAAGTGTTTACAATCTAAAGGCTTGAGAGTGGAGGCAGTGCCATGTCTAAATTACATTTCCCTAAGAGTAACGATGACAAAAAAAACCTTTTCCTGTCTAACTAAATACAGCGTCCTGTCTAACCGCACTGCAGCAGCAATGCTGTCTGTGTGGAAACCACAGGCGAGTGAGCTGCAGCAGTTCAGCGAGGTAGCCGTCACACACAGGTAGAGGTAGGCGGTGTGGCCCGGGCATCAGAGTCCAGGGGCTCTGAGTGGCTTCAGTATGTAGTCTTTTGTGTTGTAAACTAAATGATATGAATATACTGTAATGAAATGATGGCGGGTGTTAAAATTGACATTACTTTCCACATTTGTAAAAATCTGCATGTTATGGGTTGAAAACGGCTCAACACGCTGTCTACTGCTTCATCAACCCTGAACCTGAATGCTTTTGTTGATCAGTTGGACACAACATGGTTGGGAACCATGAATCTTAGCATTTCTTACTCTTTCTGTTTCCAGGGGGTAAATCTGTATGTGAAGAACTTGGACGATAGCATAGATGACGAGAGACTCCGGAAGGAGTTTGCACCTTATGGCACCATCACCAGTGCCAAGGTATTGTAATGAGATTAGACTTAGACCTTCTTCTCCTCATCTTCTGAAATTTGCAGGTACAAACATGTTTTTGTTTAATCAGTGGTGGGAATAAAACTGAAACAGTAAAAGCCTTCCCAATAAAACTTAGACCACAAAATGTATCCTTAAGCTGGGCAGACGCTGTATGGGCTAAGCCTGATTCTAGTCCAGAATTGTTAAATACTTCGTAATTTTTGTATCAGGCCAAATTTGTGCCCGATTGTTTGTCGTGCCTTTTGAGGGACGTCACAACCGCTGATTCTTTTTCTGAAAGGTCAGTGATCTGGCTCTCAGACAATCAGATGGATTTCTGGCAGGCCGGTAATCTTGTAATTTGTCAGATATCCCTCATGGCTGCTGTCTAAAGATGTCTCATGAACTGTAGTGAGCTGGTTTTCATATGATTGGAGTAGGACATGTTGTGGCTAAAACTGTAGCCTTGATTTAGACTTCACTGCAGAACAGACGGACTATAGCTGTGTCCCAAATAAGGGGCTGCATCCTCCTAAGCACGCGGTCTACAAAAGCGTGGCCTTCATAGACCACGAAAGGTCGAACCAAGCGATGTTAAATGAGAAGTTCTGGTTGACGGAGGATTTCCTATTTGCAGCCTTTAGATCCTCCAAATTTGTGAAAAGAAGGCCGCATTTGAAGGAGCCTTCAAATGCAGATTTTGAAGGATGCGGCCCCTGAATTGAGAATCTGAGTTTTGGAAATCAAAATTAAAGGCAAAATACAAAGATCTGTCTTTCTGCAAGTTTTATTCAAATCATTTGCAAATGGGCTTCAAGCATACAGTAGTCTCCACAGCAAAGAAAGTACAAACTCCCTGTGTATTTTATACAGAGAGGGGTTGTCACTCAATTAATGCAAACAGAAAATCTGTCCGGAGTCTATTACTTGTGGCTTTCTTACCTTGACTGCATGTTCCAGTTATCTAAAGAACACACAATGTCTAGTCACAGAATATAGAGGAACTGAGTCTTTTTACTTATGACATATTACAGAGTGTGGGTGAAATATCTAAATACTTTTCCCATTGCAAGACACAGCTAACGTTGTCTTTAACCTTCCGGCATCTGCAGCTCCATACTATTTGTGTACTTTTCATTCTTCGATGAATGAATGCTGCCTTTCCCTCTTTTTGTCAAAATTGATGACACGGTAATCTTGTTTGAACAAACTTTATTGGAAAAGTCACTGGACAAAACCAGCTGATGGTTCAGTGGTTACTTTCAGTGTGAACACCCACGTTGTAGCCGGTCAGTTGGTCCGAACAGTATGAACACAAGAGTCGCAGGTTCTGGCTGTGCAGAAAGGCCGAGTAAAACGTGAAGTGTGATTTAACACAACCCCTTGGGTTAATAAAACCCCACAGTGTCTGCCCAGCTTCAAAGGTCGCTTTTAAAAGTTGTTGGTTTCCTTTTTCACAGAAAGAAACAGCAGCTCTGGTCAACTTGAAGTCATTTAAGCAGCTATGTATTTTATCAGCATTTTACAGTGAAGGATAAAGTTTTCAGATTCCCACAACATGGACCACTTCAACATCAATTTGTATGTTCAAATGTTCTAATTAGTTGTAGTTTGGATCAAAATACGGCTAGAAAAACATTCTGTCAGATAATCACTGTGGAAACCAAATACATTTTGGTGATCCCCCCCCCCAAAAAAACCCTGGCAGGAAAAATGTCTGTTGAATGAAGTCTGCCACAGCCATCCATTTAATTTTCAGATTTAGGTTAGCTCAGGACACAACTCATGCTTTAAGTTTTAACCCCTGTGGATTTACTTAATGTTGGGCTTACCCTGTTTAAAGTCTTTGAGTCTTATGGACCAAGTCAAAGTCAAGTCTAGTGTCTCTGAGACTTGATACTGCTGTAAATGGAAGTGTACATTAGGTTACAGAGACTTTGCGTCATCCTGGTTGTTATTTATTATTCATGACAGTTTGGCGGAGCTCCAAAAGGAACAACTACAGTCACTAGAGCATTTTTTGGATCACCCTGTCTCCTCAGCTTTTTGCCTTCGAGTCTCAAGTCACATCTTCAGGCATTCAGGTCTCACACCAGACACGTTCAAGTTGACTTTGTGACTCAAGTCTCAAGTCACATCAACAAGATGTTATCACATCACATCTTGTTGTTATTGATCATGGTTCTATGCACTTTATTTAAAGCTCTTATTTGGAAGTCGCTTTGGATAAAAGCGTCTGCTGAATGTAATGCTGTAAGTCTTCAGCTCTGATGTCAAGTGTTTCAAACATTTCTGAACCCGAGCTTCGTTGTGTCCTGTAGGTCATGACAGATGGCTCGCAAAGCAAGGGCTTTGGATTTGTGTGTTTCTCTTCACCCGAGGAAGCAACAAAAGCAGTAACTGAAATGAACGGGAGAATTGTTGCAACCAAGCCACTGTATGTGGCTCTTGCTCAGCGAAGGGAGGAGCGTAAAGCGATCCTGACCAATAAATACATGCAGAGACTTGCTACCTTGAGGACCATGACAAGTCCGATGATTGACTCCTACCAGCAGGCTGGATACTACATGACTGTACCACAGGTAAAGTAACGGCAACAGGTGAAGGGATATTTTTATATATATATTTTTTTTTTCTTTCAGTAATTGTCTTTTGTCAATTGCTCAATTACTTCGTGATTTGTACAGCAAAATAAACGCCTAATAGTGACACTCACTTGTATTATATCGCCGTGCTGAATGCAATGTCTAAATTCAAAAATGTTGAAGCCACTTTTAATTAATTAATTAGTAAGTTTAAAAAACAGCTATATATCCATCCAATTGTGATGGACCACCATGATTTTTATTTTTATTTATTTATTTCGCCCAGTCTTTAACCCCATTTGGATGGGATTAACATTATGGGGGGAGGTGGGGATTAAAACATTTACTCATTTAGTATTCAATTCCCTGGTCATGATAGGCTGACAATAAACTTTAATTTAAATGTCATACAGAGCTTGATCTGCAATATGATTCAATTAACTCTTATTTTTCTTTTAGCCTCCAACTCGCTCCTTCTACAACCACAATGCCGTCAGCAACATGAGACCAGTACCTCGTTGGACAGGACAGCCACCCAGAGTACAGGGTGAATGGATCATTTATTTTATGTTTACGTGACTCCATGTACACATGCAATGTGTATAAATGCTGCCTCCCATGTTTCTAGGCCCCTATACAACCCAGTATGTTGGTAGTTCTGTTCCCCGACGTGGATCGACCCCCATCGCTACAGTCAGACAGGCTTCCACTCAGGCTCCACGCATCATCAGCTCCACACAAAAGACAAGTCGGTGCCAGAACTACGACATGATAATCTCCATCCATCTAAAAGGTGCCATTTAGATGGATGGTAGTATCTGACATGTGTAATGTCTTTATTTAGATAACATTGGGACCCAGACTGTAGGAGGGCGTACTGACATGCCTGCTGTGACCAAAGGCAGCCAGTACAAGTACTCGTCTGCAGTGAGAAACGTCCAACAGGTCATTACTGTACCTGCACCCATGACAAGACTACAGGTACATTAGTCCGTACTGTACTGGTGTCTAATTGTAATACACACCCAGGACCAGAGACAACCCACAGTGGTGATCACTGTTTGGTTGTTTCTGGCATCCTGCGGAACTATAAAACCTTGGATTCACAGTACAGAGAGTAATATTTGACCTTGTTTGCAGTTTGAGTTGTCCTGTCAACGTGTTCTGTCAAATTGGAAGTAAGACTGAGTTGCAGCACCGTGTCCAATTCTTTTACTACATCCATGGTGTGCTCATGCATCTTTGTTCATGTGCATGATGCAAACAAAACAGGGACCCACTTTGCTCCTTAGCAATACAAGTGATAAAAAAACTATTTCTTCGAGATCAGGGCACAAAACGTTTTTTTTAGCATGGTAACGACTCACTGTAGTTATTTCTTTTAGGGAAGCTGCAGTTGAAAATCAACTATAATATTAGAATTGGTTCGGCCTTTTGGATAAATATCACAGTAAAAATAAACATGCTGGCACACCTGGGGAAAGTGAGGCACAGATTTAAAATAAACAACCCTTGAATTGGCTTTTGCATAAATGTGTTTAAGCACTTTGCTTTTTATGTACCGTGTGTTTGTGACCTGGATTGATGTTGCAGTCAATTAAGTAGACCTGGTGACCCCAAGAATTTAATTTCGTATCTCATAATAAAATTATTGTATAATGAAGACAAAATTATTGGAGTAACGTTAACTCGATGTCTTTAGGTTGTTCCTGCACCTATGATGGAGCCACCAGTGCACATTCAAGGCCGAGAGCCGCTCACCGCTTCGATGTTGGCTGCAGCTCCGCTCATGGATCAGAAACAGCTTCTCGGTGTGGCATCATTCAATTCATTCAATTGCAACGTGTGTATTTGATTGTTAATCCTCTCTCTCTCTCTGCTGTGATGCACAGGAGAGAGATTGTACCCACTGATCCACGCCCTTCACCCAAACTTGGCTGGAAAAATCACTGGGATGCTGCTGGAGATCGACAATTCGGAGCTGCTGCACATGCTTGAGTTGCCCGAGTCCCTGCACCTTAAGGCATAATTATGTTCACTTTTTGGTGTCTTATAGTGTTACCATTACACAGTTGCCTTTTTAGGGCTAGTGCAGATTAAGAGTTCTGCCGTGATTTGTCTGTCTCAAAGAAATTTCTTAGATCTGAGACTAAAACCCTCGAATCGGCACAGAATCCGCCATCAGGACAGATCGACCTCATCGAGAGCCGTCCCAGAAGCCTCCACAGCTTTCAAACATTCTTAATTTTCTTGTAGCCAAAAATTGTAGTTGGGGCACTGTGGAAACGAGTCTGAGGTGATAAAAGACCAGTATCCAGTGAGAGGCAGCGAAGCACAAACTCACACACACAGAATTATTACTAATGTAATGGGAGTCATGAAACGAGCTTAAGGGGAATGAAAAGAAAATGGAGAGACATAAGACGCATCAAAGTGTAATATACACAAACCATCCTAACAGGTCCAGCAGGTGGAGGTGAGATGGTGTTGATATATTTGGAGTGTCGGTACAGAACTGAGGTATGAGCAGTAAAAAGAAAATGGCATGCAGAAAAGCTGCAAGTTGCAACACAACAGCCCCAAGTTAATGTTTCATGCACCACAATAAAAAAAAAAAGGTGCTGGAAGCTGGATTTTGTTACCTTTGGACAGAGCCAGGCTAGCTAAGCTAAGCTGACTAGCTTCATATCTACCATACAGACATGAGTGGTATCTATAATGAGAATGGTGTGACTGAATTGTGTTTTTCCTCTCCTTTGGTCAGGTGGACGAGGCGATTGCTGTACTGCAGGCTCACCAGGTGAAGGAATGCTCTCCTAAGAAGTGAATAGCCCTTTCAGGTCTGACCTTTTCAGCAGCACCTTGCTGTTTACAACACATGCAGTATTCAAGATTTACAGTTACACATTGAAGTTGGAAGGATAGTGCTCATTGTGCATTAATTGACGTGGATGTTGGTTAAGATCTGTACAATATTCACTTGCTGATTAAAACTCAACACGCTGGTGTCAAATGTTTGCAAATATCTGCATCAAGTTACAGTTTACAGTTAGTATATGATCATTTGGTTAAAGGAAAGAGTTCTTGTTCTTTGCTCTGAAAAGTGCTGAGCTGCAGACATTAAATGTTACCACAAAAGACTTAACCATGTCATTTTTTCCAGATGTCAGCGACTTTCTGGAGGAGGAAAAAAAAGAAAAAAAAGAGCAAAATTTTGAAAAAGTATATAAAAAAAAGAAAATGTTCTGCGTGGTTTAAATTGACAGTAAAGACATTTGTGAAGTTAAAGCTATTTTGTTGTTGCAAGACCTTTTGTTAGAAGATAAAGTTTACAGAATATGCATTAATTCTGTCTTGTGTCATTTGTTAAACACAAAAGGTCAATGCAGCAGTACATTTACTTAAGGTTTAAAATTGTACTTCCTTCTACAGTTTTAATTACATGGTCTACTCGGAGACAGGTTTGAAAGGACTGGCCATCTTGCAAGGTGTGCAAATGCCAGAAGGGCTGCCCAAGCCATGGGCTACTCAAAAATAAAAGATGAATGCATGATTACATCACATAAAAGAGCTAACAGCTTTTCCTATGATGCCAATGTTAGACTGTCGAGTGAAAGACGAATGTTTTACTGGCATAAAGTTATGGAACAGAATGTCTCAACACAATCTGAGGGCCTTCGTGCTTATGGATACGTTGTGGTAACTCAAATCCTGAAGCTGGATTCAGATTAATTGATAGTGTAGCAGTTAAAAGAAGGTAAACCTGAATTATGTGGCTGTGTAATATAGTGTAGCTATAAGCTAGTGGTTATATTGTGGCTATAAAGCTGGTATGCTGATGTTGAGGAATAAAAAAAAAAAAAAATTCAAATCAGTTCGAGCATATGGATTGTAAGGTGGGCAGCTGAACAATGTTTTGGTGTGTTGTAGCAGCCAGCCAGCTAGCATTGTGTGTGTTGGTGTGGGTCGTTTATTTTATGGTCTGGCTATAAAAGTGAGAGAAAGTCATTCCTCTTGTATATCTTTTAAGGCAGAGTGGACAATACAGGTTTTGGGTACTGTTGCCATGCCAGCATTATACCTGAAACTGATTCTTCTGTGTTTTGATGGAACAAATGTTTGGTTGTGTGGGTTTCCAGTTTCGCTGTGGTTTGTCAGAAATGGGGGTTGTTTGGTTTGGAAATTGGGCCACTGAATGTAAAAAATGCAAGTGCTGTTTTCTGATCCTAGTCCTTCAGTGGGCCATAGGAAGCTCAGGGAAGGGGGCCGTGTGCATCACGTGTACATTTGCCAAACCAACGTTAGTCTTTATCCCTTAAAGTATTTGTCTTTTAAAACTAAAAACTAAAATTTGAAATTACTCAAAGCACAATTCTTACTTTTGCGTTGCTTGTCCAAGTTAAGTTTTATAGTGCACCAAGCTGTAATGGGCACAGTACTTCTCAGTTGCACTGGTCTTCTTCACCCTGTTCTTCAGATGTGGTTTAACTAATTTTGCCTAACATGCTAAAAATAATCCCATTCTCATGCAGCCATTTAGTTTTTTTGAAAGCAGTTTGAGGATTGATTTGTTAATCCTGGATCTAATTTATCTTAAGTGTGTACTACTTTTGAAATGTACAACAACGTATGCATCATGCAACGTTCTGAAACCTGCCACTACACCAATGCCACAAGAGGAGACGGTTTTTCGTTTCTATAGCAACCACTCTGCACTTCCGTTGTAACTGCCGGTTTTTTTGTAGCATCTTAAAATATAAATGATAGCGAGTTACATTTATAGTATTGATAAATGGCGAAACACAAATGATCTTATTTCGCTCCGAGCTAATTGGCTGTCGAAACGGGTCACGTGTCTTACGTTCTAAAACGCTGACGTCCGGACAAGAGTGGTCGCAGGCGACGCCATCAGCTGGCTCGAGAGACGGGCCCGTTTTTACACCGCTGCAACGGGTTCGTTTCGTCACAGAGCTGAGCACAGCAGCTTCCCATGAACCTTCACGCCCGGTTACAAGTGACGTTACCGAGTATAACATTAGCCGACGTTAGCCTCTATAAGCTACTTGCTATACTGTGCCAGCAAAACCTGTGTATTGAATTGAATAAGTGTGTCGTTTTGTTTTTGGCTAATTTCATTTGTCTCTTGCACAGGACATATCTGCAGCGAATGAAATGCCCGACAATATGGTGGCAGCAAATACCAAGTAGACAGATGAGCTCAAATTAACTAAACCAAACCAAATGCTATTTAAGTGGTTAAAAAAAATAATTGTGCTTTCTTCTGACTTTGTAAAGTGTTACCAGCTGAAAGTTAAAGCCGTCCCATATGTGCTTCATCGCCGTGGGCGTCCAAGGTATACATATCACAATCTGAACAAAACATGTATCATTAACCACTATTTTCACATTTAACTGCTAATACAGATTGTTGTAGCATTAAATTGTCAAAACTGACAGTGGCAACTCCAGTCTAAACCTAATTTGCTGAAGTTAAAATGACTAGCAATAGAGAAACATGGTGTCATTAGTTGACTTTAATACAGGCATTTTTTAATTGAACTCCCAAAAATGGGACAAAAACAAACTGAATTGTCAAATTTGCCAAAGTTTATTGGGAGCCTTCATACAAAAAATGAAATTATGGCTGTAAAAAGTTACAAAGGATTATTGTTGACATTGATATACTTTTGGCATGTAAGGCCTATTAACCCAACACATTTCTGTAACTTTTGCAATTTATTTTAAATCTAAAACTGTTGATTTAAACAAGCAGATAAGACAGTAATATTTAAAAACATACAGACCAATAGATACCTGCAGATTACTTCTCAGTGGTAGTTTACAACACAAACCCACAAAAAAATTTGAAAAGCAACTCCAAAAGAAAGAAAATAACTGCCTAATTTTTCAATGGTGAACACATGAACTTGAGGCAACTTTTATTACACACAGCCAACTAATTTCAATGCGCCTGTCTCTGACATTTCCATGAATGCAAACAATTGTATTTACACTGACTTTCATATGCATGTCTCAGACTATCGACGTGCCGGCATTAGAAGCTGCTTTGCCGTTACTGAATCGGGGAAAAGGTTGTGGTAGGTTGGTAAGGGCACGTAGGCAGCAGTTATCATTTTGCCTGAGAAGGAAAGCATAAAAAAATGTTAACCTAGAAAATGTTCACATCTTTTGCCATTATATTTTGCTCCAAATTAAATGGCATTACATACCTGCAAACCAGCGTCCATGAAGTGCATTTACAGTTGCCATGGCTGCAGGTATTGAGGGACACTTCACGTACACATTACCCTATGTGGGAAAATAGTCAGAATGTTAGAAAAAATGTTTTCACAGAATTAATAAACTGTCAATCAGGATCCACAAGGGGGATACGTTGTATTGAGGTAAACAGACGCTGCAAGCATCAACTTACTTGAGCAGAGTTCTTATCAACATAAATGTGAACAATTCCTCCATGTTTGTTGCACTCCTCAATAACATCATCTTGGATCTCGATGGCCCAGGTGGGATCGTTTTCCCTGAAAAACACGTTTGGTAATGTTAAAAATCCAGGGACTTCAAAAGCTTAGATTGTTCGTACAAAGAACAATTTGAAAGACTCTGTTCACATTTTTTAAGAATGCCGACTCGCCCATAAATGCAGTGAAAGTGATTGGTCACAGATCGCTGTTCTCTCCTGTCCATATTGGCCACAAAGATTCCTTCTTGAAGTGATTTAAATGTAAGAGAAGCGGACAAAATCCTCATTCTGTGTAAATTTGACTTGTAAAGTTCAGTTGAAGCTAAAATGAGGCATCTGAAGTTTTTTAAAACAAATAAGTGGGTATCTTCAAAGTTAGAATGTCTGTGTGAAATTGCCTGTGTGCTTTCACACAGCGTTTTCTTCCTGAGCACCTGCAGGAGGACAGTAACTAAGATACTTGCTTGGTTTGTGTATCTCGTGTTTGCTTTGGATGCATTTCTACTCAAAACGAGCCACAGTTGGAGTTTGTCCTGCTTCACTTATTGAAGTGGTTTCTTTGCAGCCCGTATGGACGGGGAACTGAGTAGTTTGACGACAGGCGTGAAAAACCGTGAACCTATCCAAATGATATTGTCCTTACGCTTGTGGGTTGAACAGGTTGGACAGCTGAAGGCAGTGTGTGGCCAGTGGCTGTGATGGGAGGTTCAAGGCTTGGCTTGGAGCTGGAGTTTGAACAGCTGAAACAAAAGAATAATGATGAATGAAATAATAAAAATAAACAAACATGCACACATTTTCCATCATCTAGACCCCACCTGGTGGAGCAGTGATGTTTCCGAAGGGAATGGACCCGGTCATCTGTAGAGCCTGCTGAGCAGCAGGAGGAATCTTCAGACCAGTTCCTGAGGAGAGAGACAAATCAACTATTATTTGACATGGGCTTCATTTAAGAAACAAATTAATTGCTTCATGACACCAACATTTTGAGAAGTATGCCACAGTTAGATGAGAATATTCATTTCCTTTGTGAAATATTCAGCCTGTAACGTCTTGTCGCGGCGCAGAGAAAATCACTGATCAAAATGTTCCAATTAGCCACTAAGTAGGGAAATTTGCAAGATATAGGGCTGTAACACATGATTAGTTATTGATTAATCATTTGGTCTCTGAAATGTCAAATCACATCTTCAAATGTCTTGTTTTTATCTGAACGAAGGTTCAAACCTCGAATGTTTTTTCTTGAGAAATGACTGAAACAATCTAGCTTATTTTCCTGTCGATTGGCTAATTGGTTATTTCTTTGAAAGGGGAATGTTTGTGCCCCTGTACTGTCGCTGCAAAAATGCTGCAGGTCATAACAAACCTTCTGCTAGTCGGGCCATGAGCTGTAGACGTCCTGTGGTGCCGAGGTCGATGCCGGTCCTCTCCAGTTCGTCGTTGTCCAGGAACGAGCTGGCTGTTGATGAGTCCGAGCGCTCTGTAACATGCCCCACCTTCATCGGACGTCCAGCAAGCTCAAAGCCATTCAGTTGCTCCAGGGCCTTTTTTGCACATTCTGCATCTGCAAACTTTTTTTTTTTTTTTTTTTTAAAGTAAAGGAAGTTAAAGTGAAACTATCTGCAAACACTAAAGCGTTATCAATGAAATTAAGGCGCTTTACTCACCGATATGAAGCCATATCCTTTGGATCGTCCAGTCTCACTGTCCATCATCAGCTGGATTCCCTCAATCTTTGGAAACAAAACACACCAATATAAAAATGACTGAAATTAATCTAAGAAACACAAAAATGATTGGTGAAATATGTGCCCGACCTTTCCAAACGGCTCAAAGATTCCTCGAAGCATTTCTTCAGTAATGTTGAAGTGCAGCGAGCCCACGTACAATCGCATTGGACCTGAACTGCCCTTCTGTAGATTATTAGCAGCGGCCGCAGCTCTGTTTTTCTCTGCCTGTAATCACATGTGGAAAGTAATGTCATTATCTTAATTCAGTATCTCACTGTAGGATGGGCTCAACAAGATGAAAGAAGAAAAGTTTGGGATGTATTCGCTAACAAGGTATACGCTGCGTTTCCAGCGTAGTTTTGTTCCATATTAAATGTTGAATCAAAGAGTTAATGTGCAAGTGTTTGGGGGTATGGACAGTCCACAACTGCTGAAGCATGGCAGCTGTATTAATATGTTCAGCCACATCAGGTAGAAATAATCCAGGTGCAGTCTGCATTAAGGTTAAGTTACCATGACCTGAGAGGCCTGGACGATGATGGGCACTCCTAAAAGCCTCTGGCCAGTCAATCCAATAGCCAGTGGCACAGAAGAAGCCTCCACAAACTCGATGTATGCAATGCCCTTTGACCTCCTGGAGTTTCTGTCCGAGATCATTCTCACATCTCTTACCTACAGAAAGAGACAAACGGTGACGACTTGAGATCATTTCTACATACAGATTTACTGGATTATACGCGACAATAACTTGAAAACCAACTGACTTTTCCGACAGCCGAGAAGAAATCTTCCAGGTCTCGAGCTCTGATTCTCGCAGCGAGCTGCATACAGAAAACTGTGCGAGCATCTCGCTCTTCTGGTGTTAGATTGTCAATTGGTTGCCTTAAAAAGAGGAAAAACACCCAACATTTAAAAAACAAATGTTAACGAGTGCCTCTGGAAACATTAAAAACAAGCTATAATGGTTATAACGGTATAAAAAGTAGTGGTGTGAATATTCAGTTTACCTGATGGGACTCTTTTCTTTCTTGAAGGGGCTCCGACTTTTGGAACGTTTCCGGCTAAAAATATAAGAATGACTTTTACTTTAAAATAAAAGGTTAATAAAAAACAGTCTGCATGCACATGCTGTATATGAGAAAAAGAACAGGGTCCTTCTCTTGGCCTGTCACATAGCGTGACACGAGGTCATTCAACTTTGTAGTTCTGCAGCTGTTCTGTCAACACTTGTTTCTACTGCAGAACTCTTACTGGAAAAACTAGTAATCAAGTCATTTCCTGCTTCGGCATCACCGATGCCTCCGGTTCTCTCACAAAGAAAGGCACTTTTCACAGGAGACATTTTCACAGTGGGAAAAACACAAGTGTAGATAACAAAATCAATGACGGCTTGATTCCATTTCAGGGTGCTGGTATTAAGCACGTCACTCAACACTCACACTGTAGTCTTCACTTGTGCTTCTCCTACTATGATGAGTCAAAATGTCTGCTGTGAACAAGTGAGAATACTCTGACATCCCTGTTTGACTGACTTCTCCAACACAAATACATTTTAATTTCAATATTTTCAGATTTTTTTTTTTTAAATATGTCAAAGTAGAAATTGTTTGAAAATACAACAGACTAATTATTAATACTACTGCAACTACTACTACACTCATATCCACCGTACACCTGTACAATCTAAAGCAATTCAATACAACTCAAGTCTACTTTGAATGTAGAAAATGTTGAGTTTTGGCAGTGATGTCCTAGTTAGTGGTGTTGTACTGCATTTAAAGATGTTTACTGATCGCCCCCTCGTGTATGTAAATGACCTCTAATGTAGTCCAGTGCTACACCACCACTAACTAGGACCTCAACAATAAACATGATTGAATGCTGAACACTATGAGCTTCAGAAAAGGTAGAAGTTACAGCAGGGCTGTTGTATTGAGTTGTGCTGAGTGTTTATGCTCGAGTTATAAAAAGTTGCCTACACGGGGCTCTTGCGTGCTTTGTACCGCCCAGAACGCTCCTTGCTCCGGGAGCCGCTGCGATGACGCTCTCTGCTGCGGCTTCGTTTCCTTTCTCGGCTCCTGCTCCTCTTCTTGCCCTTCTTTTTGTCTTTGCTTCTGCTTCTTCTCTTTCTAGAGCCGGGGCTCCGGCTCTTGCTCCGGCTCCTTCTTTTCCTAAAACATGTTACAACACTGCTATCCTCGTGCAAAGTGAACACATTTTAAATTAAGCGAATAACTTGATGTATTTCAGAGACATGACGCACGTGTACAATATATTAAAAACTTACTTCTTGTTCTGGTCGTCATGTCCGTTTGCATGAGAGGACTTGATCTCATCCTAAGCAAGGTTGATAGAAGAACATCATGAGGACGTAGAGGAAACATTTCAAGTCGTCAAGGTAAAGGGGATGGGGTGGGACAAGAGAAAATGCAGAATATATTCAATTAATAATAATACTTCAAATTTCCTACTGTCATGTCTGGACAGTGTCCTTCCACCACCCCAATAGCTTCCCATCCCACTCCTGTTTTTTTTTTTCTTTTGTTTTACAAGGCTGCTGTACAGTAATGCAACAAAGCAAAGTTATGGGAGAGTGTCCAACATATTAGCTCAGTTCAGGAAGCTTTGACAGTAGCCAGATCATCTCCACCATTCCCCTTCTAATAGGTCGTACCAATGCCACTGCCACTATTTGTGCCTAATCATGTGACCACGCATGGCCCACGGCCACTAAAAGAGATCCTGTGTGGTTGGTGTCAGTCCAGTGATCTTCACCCATTTTCGTTCTTGGACTGTAAGAGCTCGATGCCACCTCTGTCACACATCTTGCCCTGAAGCAAACAGGGATTCACACTTCTTAGTAATATTGACGCCCAAGAAAATAAATGAATAAATAAAAAAATTGAAATAAATCCATCAATTCAGCCACGTGTTACACTGCCATTATCTTTAGTTTGCATATTATGAGTAATATTTCCAACCTTTTGACTTAAGAAGGAATTATTAACAACTGAAAAGTAACTGACTTTATAATACAATGATGCTAGATAGAAGTATCCATTTCTACATTCATTCTAGTAATATCAATATCTCTGGTGCATGCACAATCAAGATGCTGATTCACATTACAGTTGACTAACGCAAAGAGGCAGTATTCATATTTACACGCAAGAGAAAATATTTATTTACCTGTTGTTTGCCATAAAATCTTGACATGGCTCATGTGTTTGCACAATGATGCTCCACAACTGCAATATCTACATATTCAAGCATACTGTTGTCAAACTACAACTTTAGGGCAGTCATAGTTTGATACATATATATTTTAGTATCCATTAATTTGGGGAAATCATTTTTCTAAGCACACTCTAATACATGAATACCTATTGAAAAGCAATTTGGTGAGAGTTCAAGGTGTCAGAGCGATGCATTCTTGTCAAAGCCACACAGTGCAAGACGTTTTCTTTCCATTTCTGAACTGGGGTTTAAATCGGATTATATGGGACTGAACATTCAGAAACAGAAACAGTGATGGTATGCAGATTGTAAATCTGAATACTACCTCCTTTGCTAGACAGGTAAGGATGGGCTTATCAACCATTGGCATTCACCTTTTTGCAACCGAATACGGATTGGATGTTCTAGGTTGAATCTCTCTTAGTCCTAAAGTGAACCACAGTACATCAGTATATGCACAATAACTACCTTCCTTTTTTTCACAGTTCACAGTGGAATCAAAGATGAATTCATGGGAGTAGAGGTGAGATATCATTAGGGAAGTCTATAAAGAGAGATAGATGTGGATTTATTTATAATTCTGTATTGCGTTTTTAAATACTCAATCACACCACACAACATTCAAGTAAACTTTGTCACAGTAGCAAATATAAAAAAGGACTCAAGAGTACATCATAACAGCGAAACAGGCCTCGTCTCTAATCTGCAACCCACCTTTCTGTATGGAGCCTCCAGCATGGCCTCAACGTCAAAATCATCAGCCATGATGATCCTGTCGAAGACAGACAACAATGACTACCTTTACATGAACACAATCAATTATTACTGAGTAATCACGTTAAAGCAAGAAACTAAATAATGCGTTTCGATGCAGGTGGTCACAAGTTCTCTTCCCTTACCATACCGCTACCACACTGCTACTGTCTCGGATGCTGTCTGGGATGTTTGTAACGCAACTGCATACAAGTAAAAATGTGAGAAGATTGATTGGGGATTTACGCGGCCAGACGATTCACCAGCAGAAGTTTAAATAGCCGTTTTTCTCGTTTACATTGTAAATCACACAAGCTTAAAGCCAAAAACATTAATTGTTTGATGAAGTGTATGTAGAGCTAGTGAATAAAAGCAAAAAAATAAGTTAAAGGGCATCGATACGTGACGGAGTGTTTCAAGGAGTTTGACCTAACTTCCTACAAATTTCCCTTAATATCATACATTTAACCTTGAAATGGATTCATTAAAATGCAAACAATGTAATTAATTATACAAATCTTAACACCACAGATTCACCAGAGCTCAAATGCCGGCATATATGTATCACTAGAAGGTAACATAAAGGATAAACACGCGTTGCACTCGACACGAAGCTAACGCTAACTAGCCACCTCGGGAAGCTACGTCTCCGTCGTTTCAACGTTAGCTTTTTTTTCATTGACCCTTATTATTATTCATTTACCCGTACGCTTGAGTACACCGATATAAATATCGATAAACATGTAAATCAGTGCAATACGAATCGATTTAAACCGCAATACTCAAAAGTGTTAACAGTAGTCCAAATAATGTTTATGGTGAAAAAACAAGCGCTAAGTAACGCAGTTCCAATATGGCCAGCTAACGGCGTTTCCGCGGAAGCGAGCTAGCTTTATTAGCAAACATTGACGTTACCGTTTGAAATTGACGAAATGGTGTGCCAAAGTCAAAATATCACGGATAATGTGCTGCTGAAGAGTCTCTTCTCGACGTCTTCCTCTCGGCAGATTACACAATGCTCAGATGCAATCACAATTTTCGAAGTTATGTAACCTTTTTCAGGTTAGCAACTATCCGTAGCAGGTCGTGGCCTGGTATCAAAATGCTCGCCTTCCTTCTTCTTCGTCTTCTTGCTCTACTTTGAGGTTTTACGGCAGCTGCAATGTTTGTCGTCGCCTTACTGCCACCTACTGGAGCTAACTAGCACTTGACCGCACATTTCCTGAAAAGGACCCCCCCCCCCAACTATCAGTGGTGGAATATAACTACAGTACATTTTATTTGATTCCTTTATTGAATTCACTGTACTATCTATATATTTTTATTTCATGACATTATCTACTCATACTCCACTACATTTCAGAGGGAAATATTGGACTTTCTATTGTACACTACAATTATTTGACAGCTATAGTTACTTTACAAATCAAGATTTTAAATCCAAAACATATAAAACACTTTAAAAACATGATATATTGTTTAAACATTCCCAACAGTATATAAAAATAGAGTTTGAACGATTAGTCAGTTAATTAATTAGTTGGCTTTACCCAAAAAGTAATTAGCGTCCGTTTTGATATCTGATTAATTGTTTAAGTTATGTCTCATGCAAAAATACCTCAAACATTTCGTGGTTTCAGTGAAGGTTTGCTGCTTTTCTTGTCTTTTTGTTTTTATATTACAGTAAACTGAATCATTTTTTGACTATTGGTCGGACACGCCAAGACATTTGAATGTCTTACTTTGAGCTCTGTTTAATTGTGACTTTAATATAGAATAAATGGATTGATCAAAGCAATAATCAGCAGATTAATCAATTATAAAAATAATCATTAGTTGCAGTCCAATATAAAATAGCAGCATATCAGAAATGTAGAGGGACATTTGAGCATTTACATCATCAACTATATTTACTGTTTAGATTTGCTGTATGAATGGTGATCTATCTAAACAAGCAGAATATGTCAGTTCAATAACAACATAGATATTAATGGAGTAAAATATTAAATATCCTATATATCTAAGGTTTAGTCTAAGTCAACAGGGTAAAAACAAAACATTCAAAACCACATTCAGTGTCTATGCATTACATATCAATGCATCTCTATGTCTTTTAAATCATGACATAAAACCTTTGTTTGCCACTTTTTATATTATTACCTAGATTTTTTTGTTGCTTTTTTAAAATTTCATTTTATTATTTTAGTTCTTTAAAAATTGTTTGTTAATGTCCATGTTTTTGTGACTTAGAAGACCACCATGAAACAAGATGGTGCATCTCAAGCAGCGTATCCATCCAAAAGTTTGCACTCAGTTTAAAAAGGGTTTATTTCACATCATAAACGTTTAACAAATTGTCCAAGAAAGCTATAACACTCAATTTCCTTTAATGTTTGTGTGTAATAAATAACACCATTACTGGTTGAATCTGACATAAGTGATAGTTAATTCCAATACTTATAAAGACAATTATATTTACATTTACTTCTTCAGTCAAATACATTGACCATTGCATTGGGTGTTGCATATCAGGCAGAAGAATCCTCCGTTGTAATTGTGTTGAGTTTAAGTGGTGAATCGTAGTCTGGAGGAACATCAAAAAAAGGCTCATCGTCAAAACAGAAATCGTCAGATGGTGACGAGAGGTACGGCAGCTTCAAGACGAAGCCTGTGAGGATGCCTCCGAGCGTTGACAGTCCTATGGTGGAGAACACAGCTGCGACCTGGAAGAGAGCTTGTTCCCGGGCACTCCTCCCCAGCCCTGGCTGTAAACCGGGGATCAACATCTGGAGCTCTTGCAACTTAGGGTCTTCTTCCACTGGTGCTCTGTGGGCAAAGATCTCATACAAACTGGGACCATAAACCTCCTCAGTAGCCATCAGAATAGCACAAATCCCGGCAGCACAGGATATAAGTCCTGTTAGACCGTGCAAATTATGAATTCCACACTGATCCTGAATCCTACAGCGCCGTGCCAGGAAGGGGCTCAAGTACTTGTAGCCCAGCATGCATGCAGTGCAGCCCATCATACCCAGAGCGTATGCAGCTGCAGGTGTTATCATCATATCCACAGATGCCCCGACCGTCACACCTCCAGCCAGGGTCACGTTCTGAACATCGGCCATAGTGAGCTTACCGTTTTTGTTCAGCATGGCAGAGAGGGCAAAGGCTGTGAGCGTGGAGGCGCTGAGTCCGATGAAGGTGTGGAGGATGGCTCTGTGCTGGTCATCACCTTTTAGGGTCAATGCTGAGTTGAAGGAAGGCCAAAACACCCAGAGGAACAAAGTCCCCATCACAGACAGGATGTCGGACTGGTAGCTGGTGGTTTCCTTTGCATGGCTGTCATTTAGGCAAGGCCTGTACAGTACAAAAGTGACACCCAAGCCAAAATAACAGGCAAAGAGGTGAATCAAAATAGAGCCTCCTGCATCATTGATCTTCAGATACTTGAGCACAGCCCACTCTGTGATTGCAAACACTGGCACTTCCAGCAGAGCCATGACCAGCAGCTGCAACGGACTTGTTTTCCCCAGCACTGCTCCGAAAGATATCAGCACCACTGCGCAGGCGAACTCTGCATTTATGAGGTTGATCACTCCAAGGTGGATCTTACCATCATGACTGAACTGGAAGTACCCCTGCACCAAAATGGCCCACTGGATGGCAAAAGTAGCCGTGAGGAAGTTAAAAACCATCCCCCCAAAGCCATAGAGGCGAAAAAATGCCAGCAGGCACCCAAAGCCCAGGAATAACATGACTTGTATGTCGATAAAAAAAGGGTAGTCCTTGTACACTGCATTGTCCATGGGATTAGTCCCATTTGTCTGAAATCTGGCATCCGCATGCTCATCGTAGGTGACAAAGGCAGCATACAAGGCAACAATAATAATCTCTGTAACAAATACAAACACAGGTAATCTCACTCGAAGGCTGGTCGACTGCGTCTTCATCCTGACAGCTGTTTGAAGCGAATGACCCTCATTTCTTTTGCAGTCTGGAATATCTCTGTTTAGATAAGACAGGGCAAATGCATTGGTCAAGTCCACTCTCTCTCTCTCTCTCTCTCTCTCTCTCTCTCTCACACACACACAAACACAAGCAATAGTTCTCTCACAGAGTTATACTGCTGTGTGGACTTCGGCCATTGTAATAAGACATGTAATAGTTCTGATACATCAGCGTTTTTGTGATTGTTGTATAGCACAACACAGCTTTACTTATCTCACACAACATATCTCATAATGTGTATATGCACCTGAGATCAGAATACATTTTTATCAGATAGAGTGATAACATTATCAATGCAGGTGTCCTCTAACAAAGTTTATAGATCTTACAATACAAATATGCATTATAAGAATTTATATACAGTAATATCATTGTTACTCATGAATATCGAATTTAAACTCTAAGGATTTTTGTGGCTGGCTAATTTCCATTTGGAAACATTGTGAGAGAAAGTTTGCTGACCTACGAACAGACCTATGAGTCAGTCAAACAGGACAGTTATATACGCTTCAACTGGCATGTCACAATCAGTGCAGTTTACCATGTTATGTCAAAATCAGGTGATATAACAGTTGGTCTCAATGCATTTATACAACTTATTTGATACCACTTGATATCTAAGATGATAGTCCTGTTACCATTTGCCAAAATATACAATTATTTTTAATAATATTTTTTCCTGAAATTCCCTGTTCTTGTTGAACATGTTTTATCTCGGAGTAACTAACTCCTGTATTTGTGCCTTCAGTGGTGCAAGTTAGGATTTGATATGATCCTTCTGACTGCAGTGCAGAAAAGGGTTAAGACCAAATGTCCAAATAACTGTTCACTGAGCATGATTGTAAACACTTTTTGTTCATGTGCCTTCTTAAATATTAGCAGAATTAACAGGTTATCTATCCTCATTTGCTCCTGTCCAAAGTGCGAATAAGTCCAAGCCTCATGCTGAATATTTAGTCATGGATGGATTGCCATGAAATTCTTTACGTTCATTCACGGTCCCCAGCGGATAAATCTTGCTGACTTTGATGACCTACTGTAATTTCCTGTAACTCTACCAGCAGGTCAAAGTTGTCATTTATCAAGTGAAATATCTCAACATCTAATTGATGATCTAGTTGTCTTGACAGACTTTGGTACAGACATGCATGGTTCCCAGAGGATGAATCCTAATGACATTGGTGATCCCCATCACCATGTCAACGTTTTGATTTGTTCAATAATTTGGTTTATTCTTTGTGTTTAGTGTTATTTAGCAAATATTAGCATGCTAACATGCTAAATTTAGATGATAAACATTATACCTGCTAAACATCAGCATGTTAGCATGCTGATGTTTAGCTTCTGTGGTGTTATCCCCACCAGAACACTGTAACACAGTTACAGACTTGCACATTATGAAAACTGGTTTGTATCTAGTGCAATGCTGTTTTAATCCAAGTATCACTGAATCTATTTAATTGTATACTGGCTGAGATCAGTGATGCTGAGAAATAGGAGGCATGTACAGTCAATATTTGCAAAATTATAAACCATAAAGCCATTGCAATTAATATACAAACACTGTACGAACAAAACAACAGACAGATACTTGAACTGTCATGGTTGTATTAAAATTATTTTAGTTTATTGCATTTTGTGCAGTTATATAAAATGGTTTCTTTAAACCATTAACCATACACAATTGCACAAGACATGATAGAACATAAATCAAAGTTTGTGGATCATTTTAAAAGACAATACAAACGGCCTATTTTATATCTATAAAACCTGTATAAACACACATTACACATTATCTCTAAGCCTAAAATCACAGATCTATTTACAAATGTGCCATCTTCTGTTGCTGTTCAATGACATACATTGTCCTCACTCAAACAAGCATCAGGTTCACACACTAACACAGCATACAGGCATGTAGTCACAACACACAGACAGACAGACAGACAGACACACATACACACATACACACACACACACACACTCACTCTCTCTCTCTCTTTCTGGGTGATAGAGTTAAAAAACTGTGACTCCAGTGACCAATATAGCAACCTGAAAAGTAATTACACTTTTCAGAGCTATTGGGGAAACACTGAAGGTTGCACAGATATACATCAAAAAGAAGATGTGCTAGGTTCTGGATATGCTACGCAGTTGAAAACAATACATGTATACAATAAATCTAAAGGAAATTAGAATACTTACTTACTTACTTACTTCTTTTGATTTCCTGGAAAAGACACTGAAAGCTAATGGTTTTCTTTTTGTTAGAAACTGAGGCAGAATTTGTTAAGTAAAATACTTTATGGCACTAATAGGCCATGGGGAAGAGGGAAATCAAAATAAAACAACTGTATACATACAGTACATATTTGGACAAAAACTTCATAAACTATTAATACAAAATGCTTTGTATCCATGCAGATATTATAAACTATGCACGTTTTGGGGCAAGGAAATGTACTCGTACTGCTCATATTCTACAAATGTTTTGCAGAATCAATTGATTTTGATGTGCTAGAATTAATGTATGTAAAAAAATGACTAAACAACAAAAAAATAGAAACAAAATGTTGAGAGGTTCTCTGTAGGATAATCTGATTTAATGCATAAATCATACTAAAACAGTTGCACTGTCTCATATTTCTCTAAAGTTGTCTCATTTGTAGGTTTTTTTCTGCATCTGCATTTTCCTTCTATGTCTGCTTTGTCAACATCACAGTTAATTCATTCACATTTCCAGTTGGTGTGCATTAATATAGCAGCAGATTAACAATTTAGCAAGTAAGTAGTTTAACATGGGAAAACAATCTTATTTGCTTTCTTGCAGAGAGTTAGACAAAACGATTGATACCACTCTCTGTAACATCTGTACCATAGACTCTATATAAAGATGGACGACGCATCTACACTTCTGGCTACTGTACAGTCTGCGAGTCTGCGCAGTAGTGACCCATGGCCTATAGCCGCCTGAACCAGTTGAGAGCCCACTCATAGTTGTCAATCATGACGTGACACAAGAAAAAATTATTTTGACTTTCAGTTTGTCCCATCTACTAACATGAAGGAGGCCTATACTGACCTATACTGACCTATACTGCAACCAGACACCATTGAGATTGAGATATTTTAGCTTCATTTTTGGGGAGCTGTCATGTCATCTATCTTTATATACACTCTATAATCTGTATAGTAAATATGGAGCTACAGCTAGCAGCCGGTTAGCTTATCTTAGCTTAGCATAGAATAGCATAAAGAGTTGAAACAGGAGGAAACAGCTAGCCTGGCTCTGTCCAACCATAACAATATTCGCCTACCAGCATCTCTAAAGGTCACAAATTAGCATGTTATATGTTTAAAAGACACCAATAGAGAAAAACAAGTGACGTAAACAATTTCTGAATAGAGCAAATCCGATTTCATATGTTGCTGGAAACCAACATAATAATCTATTTTATCTTTTACAATTAGATCCCAGTACACACCCATCTCACCAGCAAAATATCTACAACAGGACATTTTCTGGGTCATTTTCATGATCAGTGAATGTGCAATATTAAAAGTTGCCATTGAGTTTGTATTGTGGCATGTCCCTGGCCTCCACAAAGGGACTACAGATGAAAATTAGCTTTTAGCTATATCTGGAACAATATATGTATTGTGCATTGTCCTTGATAAAATAAATACATGAATAAATAATGTAACTGTGTCCATTACATCAGTATGAACCTAGAACAACTGTGGGGATAATGAAGTCAAACAATCAGGCTTGGGATCATGATAATCGACCTAACATCATTTTCGTCGTGCTCTCTGCAGTGAGAGAGTAATGCTGCAAAATAAATAAAAATATCCATGCCATAACAAAGACAAGCCAGTGATGATACTGTTGCTCTCATGATGTTCCTGGTCAGGGCTGCAAACTGCAAACTGCAAATCCCTCATCCCTGCATTTTCACAGATGGTATAATGTTCGACTTTAGGGCACTAAAAGGAGTGCAAACTAGTGGTAAATCTATTTGGTTCATTTGGGAAGTTATGTACATATTGGTATACTGCTCCCACCTCTGCTTTTTTAGTACTTAATACATACTTAATGTAAATGTATCGCATGGACATAGGAAGGTCCTCATCAAACCTTTTCCCACTATTAATTAATATCATTACCAGAGCACTAATATTATAACTTGTGTGCTTCCAACCATACAATGAAAGACAAAAACAGACAGGACAAAGACATACAGGATTAGATGAATAAATAAATAAATAACATCAATGATAAACAACAGAAAATAAACAGTTTTTCCTTTACAAATGACCAGGAACAAAAGCAAAAGGACAGAAAGTTGATTTAAGAAAAGGGAAAGAAATGTTTGAAAACCTTCCAATTTCCGAGAATAAGTAAAGTTTTTTGAGTCACTTGTTTTGCAATGAAACTGACAGAATTAAACATGAACTCATCTGCTGTTATCAGCTGACCAGTTGAGAAGAGAGAGGTGACTGTTACATAATTCTTTGTGTACTCTAACGGTTAACAGGTTAAACGAGTACATGGTGGGTGTCGCTGTGGGAGGATTTTCCTGGAATGATGCAGACGGGAGAGGGCGGAGTCTGTGCAGGTGCCATTAAAAGACCTTTAAAGCCCTTCAGGAGTAGATGGTGATGACCTCACGTCCACCTCCACGCACTAGGAGAACCCGATTGAGTCCCTCAGTGAGCACCTCAAGGAACTCCATGTCTGAGAAATATTTGCAGTGAAGGAATGTGGTTTTCTTTCAAGACATAAAATTGTAAAACCAAGCAGTGTTACACAAGATGCTGCAGAGCAGTGATTCCAAACCAAACAGAGCTCCTAATTCTAATATATGATAAACTGCAAAACTCCTGTTTTTATTGTTGCAGTTTTTATTTGCTTTTATGACCTTAACCTTTTCTTGTATTCTGTTATTGCACGTGAAGTGCCAGCACTGTTAATGTCTTGAATTGTATAGTGTTTTCATTGTGTTTATTTTTTATGCTGTCTTGCTGCAAAAATAATTTCCTCTTGCGTGACAATAAGGATCTGAACTGAACTGAGCTAAGATGGCATATGGCACATAGAATCTTGTACGTATGATGTAGGATACAGTTTTCATTGCCCACACGGTTCTTCGGTGGTCCAGGCATGTTGAGCAGGACAAGTTTTGCTTCCTTGGACTTCTTTATGATGACCTCATTGAGCCGCATTGCTGTATGCATGCGCCTCACATCGATCTGGCTCCTGCAAGAAACATTAGGCCGCATTGGGTCTGGCTTTTGGTCTTTTAGCTGCTCGGCTCACACAGTTTGTCTTGCTACCAAATGTTAATACTTACAGGTTCTCCCATTCCCTGCAGCAGCATGTTAGGAGGGAAATCATTTGTGAATTACATACAGGATACGTGCACACAGGAAGCTGCATTTGTTGCATTGTTAGTGTTAGTTAAATTGTATGACGTGTCATGTCTGCTTCCTGTGCAGCATGTTGAGCTGCGTGAAACTGACTCACGGCTTCATGTTAAAGAGGTCTTTGCCCGCCTCTGGGTGCGCCGCTAAAAGGTTCTGCCCCTTGACCGCACCCTTGTTGTCCCTCCAGGTGGCAGCGCCCCCTGCAGGCCCTGTGGGAGACGTGGGGCTGGTTGGTGTGGAGGCGTTCTTACTGTGGATCAGCTGTACCTGTTTTGGGTTGGAGACAGCCACAGACTGAGAGAGGGACACCGTGACATGACAATGTGACAGGGTGAAAGAGAAAAAAGAGACACCTGTCAGTATAGGTGAATATCTAGAAACCAGTGGCCAGTGGGAAATCACTGAGCAGCCACCGGAAAGAGTAAAACATTGCTGTGATAGCTGGTCTTGTGATAAGAAACATGTCTGTCACAAGATAGTACAAATAGAAGCCTGAGCACAGAGAAACAACAAGTGTGGAGGGGATGAGGACAGAGGAACTGTTAATAAACAAGTTACTTCTCCTATAAAGGGCCATGGCAGCATTACCTCATCTTCTGGTTTCTCTGCCACGCTGGATCCCTCCTCGGGACTGTGCTGGGAGTGTAAGCCAGGTGGGTTTTTACGCCGAATGGACCCACGAGATGAATCCGTAATGCTCTGGATCTATAGTTACAGAAAAAGTGAGGAAATGGATTAAGTTCAACTTTAAATTTCCCTCTGGAATTTGTTTTTTCTTCCCTCAGATGAGTGAAAACAAGCCCAGACACCAACACCTAATTATAAACCAACTCTCTGCCTTAGAGCTGATATATGGAGCACACAGAGTGATAATGAAAATGTCAAAATGAATGAAAATGTCAAAATTAATGTCAATGTTCTTCAGGGGCGTAAGTTTCAGGTTGCTCCATTTGGTAAAAGCAATTAAAAATAATATGAGCCTAATTTAGGTATTAAATTTTCTCTGGTTATACAGTAGTACAAACTTTTCTGGTTTACCTCTCTATCCATCTCATTCTTGGTCAGATGCATTTGTTTGAGGATCTGTGATCGTTGTTCCATTACCAGCGTCTTCTCATAGGTGTAGGCTGAGATGTCACCGTCATGCTTTAAAACAAAAAAAAATGTTTTCAAATATCCTATTATGTCCTACTATGGAAAAAAGTGTTTGGTTCAGTGGATTAAAATTGGCTTTATCTTAGAATACAAAACAATTTTTCCAAGTTTCCAAAAGAAAAATCTTCTCCTTGCAGGATTTGTTAGAGAACACAGATTATATGTCAGACAGGTCTCTCACCATCTCCACCACTTCCACCTCAGCGTCGATGCGCAGGTGATAGAGGAAGGTGATAAGGTCTTTTTTCATCTGGATACTATTGTCATCCATCTGAGCCACAGTGAAAATGCGCATCTTGCACTTCCTCCACACCTACGGGATGAAACAGGAACATTCACACATTTCTTCAGACAGAATCATACTAAATCTTCTCAAATGTAAAGAGTATATCATAGTGTCTTTCTTCCCACCTTATGCTGACGCAGCAGGAAGGGAAGAAGCATCAACATGCCTCCGTCATGGACAATCCACCACACATCTATGTGGCCTTCAGTGAAGCGCTCTCCATTGGACGGGTAGCTGGAGATGTTCTTAGGAACCAACAAGGCCATACTGGCTACAGTTGTCTCTCTAACCACCTCTGCAGAGGGACAGAAGAAAATGGATGTTATAAAATATAATGAAAGGCCTGGTAAAGGCTTACCTCTCTTTGTTTAATTCATCCCACTAGACAGGAAGGGAGAAATTTAGTCAAATACTTTTTTTCTCTCTGGTAATGGTGTTATTTGCATCAAGAAAAAAAGCCACAACACAAACTTCGAACCATACTGGATCTCTTAGGCTGATACTGATATCAGTATTTGAGATTTTAAAAATCTGCAAATTATATAACAAACGAAATTTCTTTTTTAACTTTAAAACATTTATATATTATATTCATTAATGTCTTAAATGTTAAGACATCTATTATTTTGCCAGTGACTTAAGACTTACCAATAAAGTTCCTAAATTGCTGGTGGTACTCAGGCTGTTTCCAGTTTCGGGGCCAGCTGACCATCACAGTGTTGTGCTTCAGACCTCCCAGTCCTCCTACCTGGATTAGGTGGGATGTGCCATCTCTTAGATTAGAGGAGATGACCACCTGAGAGAAGCCCTTTACCTTCTCTTTCTCCATCAACTTTCGCAAAGACTATAAATACACAGAGAGGGGGCGACAATAACTTTTAAGAGTGTGAAAAACTATAATTGTACTCATGTGTTTGTAGACACAGTCAGAGTTGTGTGATATTAATCCACTGTGTTTGTATCACAAGTCAATGTGTATGTGTTAGAGATTAAAGGACGGACCTGATCAGCCCTCTGGGCCTCAGTGTAGTTGTCAAGGAAGGTTCCCTGGACTGAGGTGCCAACGATGGTCAGACCCTTTCCTGCTTTCAGCTGATTGGTCAGAGAGAGCAGACGAGGCTGCTCTACATTCTGTTCAGCGTCCATACTCACGAGAACTAGGATCTGAGGCCTGATTATTAAAAACAAAACAAAGCATGCATACAGTTACTTATCTCAGTAAGGAAAAAAAAATTGTGTTTTAGATTCAACAGGTGATATAAGCTTAACTGTTAGATGTGTGGACTGACCTCCAGTTCTTGGTGTGCGGTGGTCCCTCCTCCAGCCTCATGAGGGCGAAGCGTGCAGCGCTGAGAGAGATGCCACGTATCCCATCACCCCACTCCTTCTCTGCTCTGTGACACCATTAATGGGTTGGCACATTATGTAGGTATAAGTTTAAGCATATGCTCAATAGCATTTATGGTAAATAAAAGCAAGCTTAATCCATCACTGTCATTCAAGTAAAACAGTTACCAGTAGCAGAATAATGGGATTTAGATAATTGGTTGCTGGAATGCAATTCTTGTTTCTGGTCCAAGTACTATGGTTGGGTACTTACCCACAGAACTCAATGTATTTGTAGATGCAGGTGGCGATACCCATGGCGACTATGGCGTAATACCAGGAACAGATGAACATGAGCGACAGGCACAGGCTCATACCCAAGAAAGACAGAGCCCTGCAGGCGACAGGGAGTCACACATTTGATCTAACTGGGAATTTCTGCCAGCTTCACACCGCTGGCTAGAACATAGATTATAGATAAAGAGTTTTGTATTTAGTCTGTTGCTGCAAAACTGGAGTGCTGGAATACAACTTCCCATGGTGATTCTCATACAATTTGTGTCAAATGCAGGCATTTCAAAGTTAATGGGTGGAACTGTGCCAGCTAAATAGTAGATATGTCATGAAAATAATAACCTTTCATTTAACAGCAGCTTTCAAAACATGACCACCAAAATATGATCTATGAGCTTTTAAAAAGTGTTTCACACATTAAATGGCTCTGATATGTATGTATGTTATGTTTTTAACACTGGCACACAAACCCACCAGTGGTAGAACTTAAAGCGTGGCCTCCAGTTTGGTGTCCTCAGCAAAGTCTGCAGCGCACAGGCAAGATTAACAAACATGTAGCACATCAAGAAGAACCTAAAGAAAGAAGAGAAGGACAGAAGAAGGGAGAGAGGAAGAGAAATGCACAAAAAAGAAAAACGACAGACAAGAGACATGAAAAAGGATCCTAACTACAGTAGACCTGCACAGCAATGAACAAAACTTCAGTGAGTCTGAAGTTACAGTGCACTTACATGGAGAGGATGGGTGCGACTGCATCCAGGGAGGCAATGATGATGCCAATCTCACAAATGCTAGCTGTCAGCAGAAGTGCCCAGGTGGGCTCCCCATTGGCTTTGCCATGCCCAAACACCTGCAACAGCAAATAATTAAATTAAATCACATTTTATAGCTTCTTCTTAGACAATAAGTGTTATTCTAATAAAGAATGGCATTTTATTAATGTAATGATGAAAGATGTTTGTTTCTGCAGCATAAAGTACAGAAAATACAAATGTATCTGTCTCTGAAAAGTAATTTGATTGCTACACATGTACACACTCTAAGAAATGGGATGATGCCGTCTCGAGCGATGGCCTGTAGGAGACGTGGAGCTCCAGTCAGACTCTGGAGCCCTGCTCCGCAAGTGGAAAAGAAAGAGCCAAACACAATGACCCACGGAGACGGCCATGACAGAGTCCCAATCACCAGGTTACCATTGACCCCTTCACCAAACCTGTGGAGAGAGACGAAGACAAAATACTCCAAAGCTGTAACAACACACACTGACTAGATCATTCCAGCAGATCAGCAGAAATTGCTATATAACTGGACATTAATGACCTTTTACTAAGCCCCTCACCCCCATAGTTACTGTTTCTATGCATGCAATTTACAAAACAGGGGACAGCGAACCTTAGTTAACTTTTTTAGTTTAGTAATTTTTGAAACAATGGGTCCTTGATTTCAAACAGAGGTAAACAAAAGCAGGCTTATCATTTCTAGCTGGTGGCCATGGATTTTGTCGGCTGAAATGTCAATTGTCAGTTGTTTAACAGGTTATCAGTTGTAGCTAGCTAATTAGGCTAACCCTGGATCCATTAGATGGTTAAAAGCATTGTATCTGGGTGACATTTTTATATTTTCAGCTGCCACATTTAAATCAAGAACCCTGTAGATTTCTTACATATGCACATTATGGCTACATAATGCTACATGGTACAATGCTAAAAGACTGGGCTAAAGCTGCATGTCCCAGGCAAAAGATAGGCATCCTCACAAGTTGATGATCCATGTGGAAAACAAATAAAAAAACAGAATTGTTCACAGGGTTAGGGTTAGGGCAGTGTAGAGCTAGTTACTCCTAATATTATTACAGGGAAATGTTATTTCACTTTGAAAAGCAAGAAAGAGGTTAGATGTATGCATTATTGATCACATTTCCAATATATATTGCTTTGGAGAGGGTGAAAAAAAGAAAACTAGTCTGAACACTGCTTCAACATGCTGAGAAAAACAAAACAGGCCTGCATGTTGTCTGCAAGATGTTATTGGACAGTTGTTGTTGGGAGAGGGGTTTAATAGTCGTTTGACATGATTTGAATATGATTAAAACTACTACTAGTAGTTACTGTAAAGTTACTGGAAATGTACACAAATCTACATATTTAGACTTACTTGTCTCTCAGGACAACTCCTTCTATACAGGCACCAAACAGCACCACACATGACATGTCTGGGGAAAAGCTGTTAAGAAAGATATCGTTGGAAATGTTTGATCCAAACATTATGATAGCATGGCAAAGGTTATGTAAGTTATCAATCAGCACTCTTAGATCCACACAGTTTCTATTGTATTGACCTCGGCTCAGTGAAGGATACACACAGTGGATGTGGTGGTGATGGCTGCAATCGTGCCAATGGGGATGGACTTCTGAGCATCTCGCAGATCTCCAGAGCGGTTGGAGCCTGCCATGATTCCTGTGAGAGGAGCAAAATGAAATGATCAGGAGCTTTGCACTTTTACACCTCGTCACTTCAGATGTCTCTTTATTTGGCCTATTTGGCGCTAACCTGTGACGGATGGGAAGTATATCCCGACCAGCAGGGTGAAAAAGCTGGTGATGTCAGCCAGGACGTAACGATTGGAACTAGTTGTAGGACTGTCTGGATCAGCGTCCGATGCAAGCCCACGCTTCTCCAGGAACATCCCTTTTTCCAGGTAGTTACCAAACAGGTTCTCTAAACGACAAAAAAGCATTAAAATGTGCATGTGAGGTGGATTGATTTTAAGAGGGTATTGTCATTTACATTGCTATGGAATTTCTTACCTGCAAGGATGCCACTGGTGACCCCTGGGATGCCCTGTATCTCTGTGACGTTGTTGTTGGCAAAGTATTCGTCACAAGTGGCATTGAGGCTCTCAGAATCACAGAAGGTCCTCCACAGTTTGGTGGTGACGGTCTCATTGTCTATTTCAATGACCTTTGCACAGACGTCATATCCTTTGGAAACAAGAGTTCGATTTCCAAGGAGGCAGACGCTGTAAAGAAAGTCCACAAAGGCATCATTGTCGCATACTCTGATCAAGATCAGAGACTTTACCAGTGAATGAATGAGTCACTTACGGGAAGACTGGGGGGTCGATGGCGGTCTTGATGACTCCGGCATAAACAGCCACGATGGAGAGGATGACACAGGCCAAAAAGACCAGTGCCAGCTTGTTCACATATTTTACCCCCACAAACACCACCAGTGCCATTAAGCTTAGTACAATGGTGCCGTACACCCGCATGTTGTTGAGGAGAGCCTCCTCTGCCTCTGGACCCTCCAGCCCCTCGATCCTGAAGATGGCTGCCTGAGGAATGATATAAATCTGAAAGAATGGAAAGATGGAGGGAGAAAGGTGGAAGCAGAAGAACAAGAGAGAGGAGAATACGACAAGGTGTGGTGGAGTATGGGGGAGAAGGGTGGGAGCACAAGCAAATAATAATGAAAGAAAAATAAACATGGTCTCCACGTCAAAGCAGAGCTGCCAGAATTAGACAAATATTACCATCACAATACCTTTTTATAATGTAAAATGTCCATATTTGCTCATTAATACATTAAGGTTGTCACCCCCACCCCCCCACTCCCAAAAAACCTACACATCTCCAAAACAGACTTCTATTAATCACAATCAAAGTGTTAAACATTGTTAATTGAAAGTACAAACAGTCCTTAAGAAAGGAAATACAAAATATAATATAGCAGCATACACAATAACAGGACCCTGGAACTGATACGCCTCAAAGAATGTAGACCTACTTAATTAAGACTTAAACATTTCCTGCTATGATAAGTGACATGTGTGAGGGGAAAAAGGCATATATAGACAATTTATAAGGCTGTAAGGACAATATGTAGAACAATAAATGTAACAATAAAATTATTTGGTAGTTAACACTACTTACCAGCAGAATTTCAATACATCCAAGAATGTACATGGCACCTGCAAAAGTGGTGCCCAAGTAGAAGCAGATCCCAACAGCTCCACCAAACTCCGGCCCCAGAGAGCGAGAGATCATGTAATATGAACCTCCAGCTGTGAGTCACAAACACACAGAAGACTTAATGCGCTGTTCGGTCACACATAAACACGACCCCCTCAGATATCCTCTCACCTGGTACGACTCCATTTGTTGCAATGGCACTCATGGAGATGGCTGTGAGCATCGTCTGAAATAAAAAAAGCAGCGCGTAACACAGGAGGGTCACAGGACAGTGAGAGGCAGCAGGTGGGCACATCAAAAGTAATATGGCTGACAGCGAGGCCTTAATGAACGGAGGGAGTGAGCAGAAAAAAACATCCAGCAGCACAAGAGTCTGACTCATCTGGTCATGTTGAATTGTTCTGGTTAGGCACAAACTGTCACTTTAGTGATACTCTCATCTGCAGCCAGAGGCAGACAGGAACTCATTACACCATCTAGATACAAATTCTCCAGTTAGGTAACACACAGGAATGACTTTTTCATTGCTACAGTCGTTTCAGAATGCCAAATCAAGACTGCTCACAAGATCCAATAGAAGATAATCAGTTTCAGCATTGCTTATAATGTTTTTGTTTAATGTATACATTAATTTTATAATAATAATAATAATCACCTTTAATGCATGTTTGTTTGTAAAATTTCTAACATGTTAATATGAGTGTCGCCTGAGATCCTCTGGTCCTAGGTCTCTATTAGTAATTCCCACTTGGAGGCTAAAAACAAAAGGAGAGTGGGCCTTTGCAATCAGGCCACCTCAATCCTGCAACAACCTGAAGCCAGTCCTTCATTTAAATTGCACAAAAACACATACAAATGTGTTTAATTATGTGCTTTTACTTGCATTTGCTCTGTTAAACTCATGAAATATTAATACATGAATCTTTTTTCAATCTTATTTATGTCGTTCTTTACTTCTTCAACTAATTTGATGATATAAGAATTCTCCAAATTGATCAGGACGCTCTCGATAATGACATCTTGATCTCAAGATACTCTTGTGGTGAGATAAAGGTATAATAAAAACTAAACTTTTCACCTGACAGCGAAACTTAACTCCACTATTTGACTTGAGTACTGATTTCAGCAGGACTGCCTTAACATGATTTTAAAATTCAGTTTTTTAGCCTTTCTTTATTCTCCTTCACGTTGGATGGGATTTACATCAGCATATAAGGAATTTTTCTTTTCTTGTAAAACTTAAAGTTAACAGTTATGAATTATATATTTTTAAACTGGTTGTTGACAGAGCAGCAAAATGACAACAGGGGAAAGGTGGTGGTGGGGTATTAATGGGTTTATAGGCAGATGGCCAGATGTCAGGATTTACTATGTCACCTTCAGCATCTGTGCAATTCAAATTATAATTATACAGGCTGTTATATATTATAACAGCCTGTTATAATATATATATATATTTTTTTTTAAATATATATTATAACAGCCTGTATAATTTAATCACAAATGCCTCTAGCTGGGTATATGTGTGCTGAGGAACCACTTTAGACTTATATAATCTTGGGAATGGATGTTTACAGTTCTATAGTCCTGTATTCAATTTACCAGGCAGTTTAATGTAACATCTGTTTTCTGAGTGGACAACAGCCGTTAGTTACAGAGAGGCGGCCGTGTTACACAACAAATATATACGTCAACAGGGACGTCTGCAGTTTTCACTCACTGTGGAGCAACACATGAAGACGATTATGAAGGAGCCAAAGACGCCTCCAATCCCAACCATCCAGGTCATCCGCAGGAAAAGGATCACCCCGAAAATGTTCTGGATACATGGCAAGTACACTCCCATCAGAGTGCCCAGCTGTGGAGCCTGAGAAACACAAACACGAAAAGTGATAAGTCAGAAATTGTGTGTGTCTAGTTTTAAGTGTAGCTCAGCTTACTTTCCATGTGAATGGATTGAAAGTGCACTTTGTGGTTCAGTCTCAGTCTCCTCAGTGTGCCTTTTAAATTCATGAAACGCTCTAATTAGAAAGGGAGGGTTTTTTGTTCTTTTCAAACACAAAGAGATGGTAATCCTGCAGAGAAGAGGAAGCTCTGTTTTAAAATGGTTCTATTTCCTCTACCCTCTATGAAGAGAAGTAGAAAGATAAATGTTTATTCTTCTTTTCCCTCATTGCTTCAGTCAGTAAATTGGTTTGAACCTCAAAATAATTGATCAATTATTTTTAAATTACAAAATGTAATTGTCTGTCTGGCTAACAGCAAGAAATACATTTTTTAGTATGCATAATAAATACACACCTATCTATAAATTCTAACTTACAAAACTATACATTCTACCATTTAAAGCTAGATTAAACTGTTTTGCTGTTGAGAGTAACATCTCTCTAATTCTGCATGAATCAGCCAATGTGTAGAAGAAAATACAAATGCCCTCACAAAGTTGACCAATTGGTCCAAATGTTATACTAAAAGTGGTTGAGATAAATATAATAATATCCCATTTCATCCTTAAATTACAATATGTTTTTAACTATTATATCTGGTTGCAGAGGACAGAAAATGTTGTAATACATCAAAAAGTGTAAAGAATTCTCCAGAAAACAATTTATCAGACTTATCAGTCTTTGTTTGTCCTTCTCCTTGAGTCCTCATTTAGATTCTGCAGAGCACTCTATGAGGAGACATGTGTGATGAGAAGCAAACGAATGACAAGCCGAAAAATCAAAGTCACTGCTTGTGTTTTGTCCACGGGAGAAAGCCGCTGGTGAAATTGAGTGATGCTCTTGACTGCAGGATCTTTCGGGTCGACTCAGTCTGAGTAGCGTCTTTATATTGCACCATCAGCATCTAGTGACAAGTCTTTCGCTGCAGACTTCATTTCTGAAGTGAGTGCAAAAGGACATCAAAATTCTCTCTGTGTGCAAACATGCAAAAATGTGTTGATGCTTTATGTGGGCTTTATGCTGTACTTTAAGGCCTCCTATTTAGCATGTATAAGCTGCAACTACATCATAGTGCATTTTAAACCATTATCAGTTTACATTTGGCCTAAAAGAGCCGAGCAGGACAGGACAACCAAAGTTAACAATAGTAGTGAAAACTAGAGTAAAACCCACAGAGGATTCAGGTTATTGTGTGACTAACCCTGTCATATGCTCCACTGAACAACATGCAAATGACCCAACATAAACCCTGATGAGGGCCAATAAATGATAATCCAACCAGAGGAAACAAAAGGGAAGCAGAGGCAGGTGTCAAAAAACACAATTTGATTAACATGATGTTAAAATGCCTGGAAATTCAAATCACCAACAATTGCAACAATTACTCATATCCCCAGCTGGAAATCAGAGGGTTTATGTGAAAACAAGCATCAGAAAATACAGGAAAACATGGTGTCATTCTCAAGGTTGGCTTTGTCGAACAAGGGCATTTATGTGGCTCAGTTGGCTAAATTGTATATCATAGTACATCGCACATGGGAGAGGTTTGCCCTCATCGCTTTCTGCCAGAAAGCCTAACATATAGTTAACGCTGTGAAATGTTCCCAATTTGGTTTCGGTTTAAGCACCAAATGTACGTAGCCTCCTGTAGTAACACTGACTTATTAATTGAACCCAAACCATGATCTTTTCCTAAACCTAACCAAGTAGTTTTTGTGCATTAACCTAACCAAACTGTGACCATAGTACTGCCAGAAAGCCTTTCTAACAGATGGTTAACATTGTGAAAGGTCTGCAGTTTTGTTAGGCACCAAAACTATTTGGTTAGGTCACTATTTATACTACATCACCTGACTTCCTAAAGACTTTCTGGCAGAAAGCCTTGAAGAAAAATTTCTCCCATGTGTTACCACGTCATGGAATTAATCCACTGTTTTTATTGTTAGTGGTGTGTGGAGTGCTGGTTTTCATTTTAACCCCTTCACTGTGCACCTCTCTCCAGTTAGAGGTTTGTTTGGATCAAATTAAAAGCTGCATTCCCACTTCTAATAATGTTCTTGCACTTCAAATGATAGGCTGCATACTGTAACCTCTTGGTTTTTGAGTGTGGCATCAATGGATACTGACTAACAATTGAAAGCAAAACAGAAATCAAGGATATTGAATTAAAATGGATGAAAAAAAGAATAAACTGCGGTGCAACCCTCCACTGCCTGTGTACAAAACATTTTTTTGCAGTAGTGCCAAAGTAGCAACAATGCATGCAACAGTTTGTGCACACTTTGCATCATTTGTATAATTTATGTGGCTTATATTATTAGTAGATTGCCTAAATTTGGCAAACACTGACCAATTTCCTATTAAGAGCAAACCTTGCAGACATCAATATTAAAACATGCTGTACTCTACCTTGACAGGTTTTTTAGATGGACGTGCCCCTTCCTCATTATTCTCGGCCTCTTCGTGCTCTTTGCTGCCCGTCGGCAGGTTGGAGTAGTTGGCCAAACTGCTGAGCAGAGAGGAGACCATTGGACTGGTATCCATCTCTTCCTGCAAACACACACACAGAAATATTAGATTATTTAAATTTAAAATCAGATTTGTGATTTTACAACAGCAGTAAGAAATGGTTTCACATTCAGACTCCCAGTATGTTGAAAACTGTCCTCACCTCAAACAGAGCCATATTCTTGCCGTCATACTGCTGGCTCTTCGCCGCATCACTGGCTGCACTGCTGTTGATGAAAGGACTGCTCTCTTTAGGGTTCCCATCACCTGAAACACAGAAACACCGACCGGCAGCTTTAGAGCAGAGTCTCCTTCACTCACAACTGCACACAGACGTTACGTAATTAGGTTTACAACAAAATGAATGGTAGATTGTTAATACATCTAATGTGTGTTATTAAACTATTGTTTGGGATATAATACTGAATAGTGCAGTATAATCTTTACTGGATCAAAGAAAAACTTAAATTAGACAGACCAGTGTATGGTATGATGTTGTTTCTGCTAGAACTAAGGCCTTTAAATCAACTTAAAATCAGACCTTTTTTGGTAGTCACAATCTCAGCTCAAGGGCTACTTACTTGCCTGTTGTGGAGCTTTTAAATTAGTCTTTGACCGTATCACACAGTGTAAAACATCAAAAATGAATTTGTTTCTCCAATTTTTGTTGCTTGGAAACACAATTTTTCTTCCTTATTATTGTTCTTTTTCTAGTCTAAGTAGTGCTACATTTACAGTATATACCGTATACGAGTCATTGGGATAGCGTACAGATCCCAGGACTTTGAGATCAGTGTCCTGAATCCCAGGTGAGGGATTTACGTATTTGCTGTTGCATGTAATATATTAACACTTTTTCAGACTACATGTCATCAACCCTTGCTAGTGTCTTATGTCTCATTTCTAAGCACTAAGTACTGTACACTCTAGACTCCAAATTTTGGATGATATTTTACTTATGCTACTACATGGTTTGAATGTACTGTAATTGTAAGTAATTTTGGACAAAAGTGTCTGCCAAATGAATGCAATGTAATGTAAAACGGAAAAATAGAAGAGACAGAAAAGACAATATATAACCCACAAAGTAAAAATTATAAAATTAAGATAAAGCCAAAGAATACTTGTTTAAAGACGTGCACTGTTTTGGCTTCTCCACAGTCGAGAGGTTACAAACTCCAGAAAGCTCCAGAAAAAGTAAGTAAGTGGGCCTTGAGTTGCTTGTCTTCAGGTTGGTATGACTGTGTCTGATCCCTGCAGCCACACAAGCTCATGTCCATTTATAATGTGTCACTGTGACAGAAGGGATGGGTTAAGCCGGCCTTCCTTCCATGTGAGTCCCAGGAGAGACTTTCCTCAGGCTACAGCAAAAGAATACTAAAGACCTGCTGCAGTGCTTCAGAGCCACTTCACTACATAGGCTAGTGCAAGCTAAAAGGTTATGCTATGCCAACTTCTTCTGATGATGTCATGAAATCCTAAAGCTAAAACATCAAAACTCTATTTAAGTTGGTGTTTTACATGTCAAGCAGACACAGAGCTAAATTATCAATCATTTGCAGTCGAGTTTCATACGACCTGTCAACGTATTTTGACTCTGTTTTTGGTCTAAACTCCAAAAATATCTGGCTCTTTAGCTGTTAAATGTATCACCAGCTACTTTTTTGCTGGAAACATGAGATAAGAGCGATGAGAGTTAATCAAAACAGTAAAGAAAACCAAAATAATGAGCTGAAAGATGCTAGAATGCTCCATATTGCTGAGGGAAACTGCAGAGTTGGGGGGAAATAATCTGTGGGTTTCTTTAACGTTATACATGGTCATTTTACTGATTGTAAAAATTTTAATATTGATTAGTCATTGACAGATTGACAGTTTAAACTCCTGTGGTTACTATGTAATCATGGCATCTAATGTTTTAGAAGCCATGATGACTAACAAACCAGAGCACATGGCTCTCATTATAGTTTCTGATTGTAAACCACTAAAACCACAGGCAGCGTATCAGTTTTAATGTAACCCTCCTTTTATAGGATTAAGTCTGCGCTGTGAGCATTTCCTCTTTAATCCAAGTCTGACTTAAATTTATGTTCACATTTTGAGTCATTTAGACACTTTTTTCCTCACCCTTATGACCTCTCATTATGGGATATTTCTCCCCCCCTCCTTCTACTAAACCTAATTCTAAAGTAGTGAGTGCAACAACAGTATAACAATCCAGTACAGTAATGAAGGATCCACATGAGGGGATGTCCTGCAGCTCCTGCTTGGTGAAAGCAACACCATCAAGTCGTCTCTTTCAATTCATCAAGCTGCAGCAGTATTATACACTAATCTTTAAAGCAAAGAGGAGAGTCAAATACCAGCCAAACTGCTCTCACGCTGCGCATAATCCTTTGAACGACAGACTGCTCTCCTAAAGACGCATTGCCTGTCAAATTGGATGAGAAAGCATTTAAATTTTGTGTTATTTTTGAGTTTGCATGAAGGATTAGAGCTTTTATCAGCTTTCTATCAATACCACAACACATTCGAAACACCTGATCATATATACCACTTTTCCCTGGACATTAGTCATGAAAAGACCTTAAAACTCATGTGAACTCTTCACTTTTGTTTCAGTTCTTTGCAGCTGCTGTAAATGATACGTAGATGAAATAATCTCAGGCTGGAAAATAATGACAATATGTTTGTTACCTGTTGTGATGCCAAACTGCATTTTATGACATTAAGACTGACAGCAGGTCTTTTATTTCTACTCTTAGTTTTAGTTTAGATTATGTTGAGGCGAACCACCTGAGTATTCTGTAATCCACCATGATTTTTAAATCTGCATTTAAAGCTCATTTCAGCTCTTGGCTTAGAGTGAAATCAGCTTTTAAAAAAATTGCGATTTGACCATCGTTTTACTAAATGTTTTTGTGAATGTGTGTGTGTCAGGACTTTTTCTGTCCATGTATAAGTTTTGTGTCTGTTTGTGACATGTTTGTGTAGTGTAACATATTCAATTTCTTGTTGTCTTGTTGAGGTCTGATTGGCTGGAAGGTGAGGGGGCGGTAACTGTTGACAACACCACAGTCAATAAAAGTGACATTATGAAATAAAAGGGTGAAGTTATGGTGTGAAATATATGAAATATGAACAATTAAAAAATAATAAAATAACCTTTTAAAATAATATGGTTGAGTCTTACTGATTTCTTAAATATTTTCTAAATTAATTTTACAAAATATATTCATATGATAATTTTTTTCACAATGTCTTTTTAATTTATTACATATGGAACACTTTGGGGCTCCACAGCAGATAGATCATGTCTAACCATATATAAAAAGATGGCCGACACGTCCCCACTTCCTCCCACGGTACAAAAATTAAGCCCAAATTACGCCGGATACGGTAATAATGGCATTTGGAGACAGAGTCAGCGCAGTAGTGATCTATCTGGTTCCTGCCTATACACCCACCTGACCCTCAAAGAGCTACTAAAACATTTTCATGTTTCTCAGGCAATGAATCTGCGGGTCAAAGTCACTGAATAAACAGTGATGGATTCTTGCTGGTGGCCCTGAGGTATTACCCATGGGATGGGAGTATTGTGTGATCTTCATTACACTGCAGGACATTCATACAATTAAAAGACTGTACTGTATTCCTTTACGTATTACATCTGTGTATTTTACCCCACAAATAAGCAATTTACAAGATGTGCACAAAACACACCTCACTTGTGCATTTCTATGCTCAAATTAGAAACCACATCCTCCTCCTCATCCTTCACTGCAATCAGTGAGTGACCTTGAAGTGTAACCAAAAAACCAGAGGCCTCGCACAAACTGATCTCCTGATCCATTCCTGTGACAGACAAGGTTACAAAACCATCAGTCTGATTTTGCTTAACATTGTCGTTTTCTTCGCATATAATTTATGCTATGTCAGTAACACTTAAAATAAGCATCAGGCGGCAACATGTAGAAGTTTGATAAACAAGGCTTTGTTTCTCTATGAAAACAGATGCTGTTCTGAGTTCAGAGAGGCTGATCCAATGCATGGATCTGAAATAGCCCGTTTCTATGGAACTAGATAACAGCTAATATATGATGTAAAAAATGTGTGTTAACAATCATTAATTGAAGATATTTCTGCCAGCAAGGCTTTTATAAATATACTTTATATTATTAGCTATGAGTGATAAATACACTTGGCATTCTAACAGAAGTATCTTCAATTAATGATTGTTAGCGCATATATGTTACTTCATACATTAGCTGTTTTCTAGTTCCATAGATATTGATATAGATACTACCTAACATCATTAACTTTTCTCACAAAAAGAGGGTTTCTTACTAGCTGCCATTTTAATTCTGCAGACAGGTCAACAATGTTCACCTAAGTTTGCCTTCAACTGCTAAGGGCTAACCTTAAATTAATTTTTTAGAAAAATGTAGCTAACATTAGCTAGTTACTTTGTGAACTTTAACATTGGTTTTGGTTTCTTAAGATTCAGCACCTCTTATCCATTATGATGGACATACATACATATCCACATTTACAGCAGATGTCCAGACAAAAATTGCTGTCTTTTTGCACAGTGCACAGGAAAGACACTGTGTAGTCACATTCATCCAATTAAACCTGCTCTTTACCCATCCCTTCACAAATCCTACTGCCCAGAGGGGAAAGATCTGCTCTCCCTGCGACGGCTCAGCTGTGTGAAACCTCACATGCTGTGAATCAAACCATCCCCACCACGACTGGCTTTGCTCCTTCTGACTTCTGACTTTTTTCTTCTGCAGACATACTTCTTATTCCACAGAGCAGGAAGGCATGGATTCAGCATTAATTGGACCACTGACATGCACTGTGAAGACCTCTGATTTAATGAAGTAAACTTTGCCTGTATTTCTTTCTGGCAGCATGAACCTGTTGTTCCAAATATCACTAGTTTTAAAACATCTATGCTAACAGTTATGCTGATGACATAACTATTTATTCACCTTGATGGTTTAGAGTTCTGTAGAAAAACAGAATACTCTCACATTTGAGAAGTTGTAACAAGGAAACTGCTCTAATCAATATTTTTACAATCAGTAAAATGACTATATACAGTGACTTGCAAAAGTATTCATATCCCTTGAGCTTTTCCACATTTTGTCACGTTATGACCACAAACATAAATATATTTTATTGGAATTTTATGTGAAAGACTACGGAAGCCGAGAGCGGCCATGCTTGCAATAATTTTTTAATGCCGTTATCTCGAGATCACTACTTAATTATTCCGTTATCTCGAGAAATCGAGCTGAGACAGTTTGAGAACAGACCGCTGCGAAAACACACTGATAATCTAATAAACGATATTTATGAATCAAATTTCAAACCCATCCACTATATTATATTAGAAATGTGTGTTTTTAAATTACATACGTATTCTACATGATTGCACAGTTCTGTTTGAAACAGCAATATTATGTTATACTTCATATTTACTCATGAACAAGCTGGCGATACTGTAATGTTCATTTTAATTTGGGCTTATTTTAGTGGTCAGTCGCAAATTGAGCTTGCTGTTTCTCCAGTTATGAATCCTCGACGACAGTCATGGCAGTGATCTTGAAGGCTCAATTGTGTAATCATCCGGTGATCTCGATATAAGGGAAAAATTCAGTCGTAATCTCGAGATAACAAAGCTTGTTTTCTCGAGATAACGTAAAAATGTACTTGTGATCTCGAGATGACGGCATTAAAAAATGATTGCAGGCATGGCTGCTCTCGGCTTCCGTAGATATGAGTCATCATTTTATATGTAAATTTATAAGAACGCCACAGTACTATGAAAATACTTATACAGTTTTACTATAAAGAGTACAAAAGTTCAGAGCTGGAAGAAGGGAATTTTTCCACTCCAGATGGAATCCTATGTTTTAAGAGGAAGCGCAAAGTGTATCATGACACTCAAATGTGGGTTTCATAATCCTTTAAATAACTTGGAGGCAAAATAAAAAAATAAAGTGTGAATATGAACAAGAAATGTATCTCACATGTCAACCGAAACCTTACATTCAAATTCAGATGCAAATTCAAGTTGGGAACACATAGTGTAGAAAAGACAGTTTTAGTCTAAGATAATATAAATATGAGTTTACTATGAAGAGTACAAAAGTTCAGAGCTGGAGGAAGTGATTTCGTGCCAGATGGAGTCCTGTGTTAAGAGGAAGCGCAAAGTGTATCATGTGACTCAAATGTGGGCTTCATAATCCTTTAAATAACAACAACAACAAAAAAAGTGTGAATATGAACGAACTATTTATCTCACACATCAACCGAAACCTTCGATTACGTCAGCATGAAGCATGCTGCCGGTTACTGTGGTTAATGATTAACCTAAGCATAAGCCATTTGACCCATGTTGGTGCTTGCCTTTGCTGTGTTGTAAGACACACACAATAATAAAAATCCCCTAAGCAATAAATAAAAGAAATGTAACTTAATTTAGTTAGCAGCTTACCTAACAAACACTTTTGTTCTCTCTTTATTTTTAACAGTGTGAAGAAGAAGAAAAACAGCCAAGATGTGTTGTTCCGGCTTTCTCAAAATGATGATGTTTATCTTCAATGGCGGCATCTTTGTAAGTTGGAAAAAAGAAAGCGACACATTTTCAGATTTTTTTTTAATGTTTATATTTCTGCTGTCCAGCTCTATGTGCTGTAGGCCTGGTCCCACAGGAGAAAAGAAATTACAGTCACTTAGTGCTTCCTCATGGTGGGACTGTTGGATCTTTGTAAATATAATATATGGGGTTGACCTGTTCTATTTGAAGAAGTGCCCTGACATAACTTTGTTATGATATGGCGCTATATAATAAAAATGAATAGAATTTAATGAACGTATCAAAGAGTTCTAGCTATTCCCTCTTGTTTGCATAAAATTATGCTTTACAGATAAACCTGGAAAAAACATACAGTAGCTGTGTACTTCCTATAATCAGTGGTAGCTTAAAGGAATTGTTTGACATTTTTGAAAATACATTTCTTCACTTTCTCGTCAAGAGTTATACAAGAAGATTAAAACCACTCTCATGTATGCTAAAGATGAACACAGCCAGGCCAGACAGCCAGGAGACAGTTAGCTTAGCTTAGCATAAAGACTGGAAACAGGGTAAAACAGTTAGCCTGTCTAAAGGTAACTAAATCTAGCACCTCTAGCGCTAATCACTCACTAATTAAGTCTCTGCTGGTTGACGGGCAACTAACAAGACTCCAGGAAGCTGGGGTAGGCAAAATTTGTGCAACCTATGCAAAACCTTCCGCTTCTCTCTCTCTCTGCTGCATCATATCACTGCGCTAAGCCCCTCCTACCAAACCCACAACTTCAACCAGCAGTGGATAGTCTGTTGCCCCGCGAATCAGTGTCCCTCGTAGGTCTCGCTCTCCAAGGCATGAGCATTTTGAATTACAATATGTTGCACGGTAAATTGGCCTTCTGTCCAATGATGCTAAAAGAAAACGGCCTACCCAACCTTTAAACCACCATAAAATCATAACTTTTACACTTCATTTGGTATGAATTAGTTAACTTTAGTACTGGTAGATGATCTTGTAACCTGCTTCTTACTAACTTACCGGCGGGTTTCTGTAGCTTCATATTTACCAACATGAGGGTGGTATCAATCTTCTCATCTAATGTATATTTCCAAAAATGTTTAACTATTCTTAAAACAAAAATCAAACATAACCTATTTGAAATAATTCCCTGGCTGAACTGCTGCTCACCTGCAAATGACCTCTCATGTCTCCAGTTCTAGCTTTCATCACAGAGCAAGTGTAAACTCTCTTTTTGGTACAACTGAGAATGATTTTTAGCAATTTCTCTTAGCTATTGTCATTTCTTAATTATAACAAATTGTAACTCCTTTCATCACGTCACCCCTGTCTGTACTGTATCTTTTCAGTATTTTACCATTGTTTATCCATGCTTTAAAACCGTGTCCTGTCTTTGCTTTATTCTTTCTCTCCGTTTTTCCCTCACCCATCATGCAGCTGGCCGGTGCAGCCATCCTGGGTGTGGGAGTGTGGGTGAAGGTGGACAGTGGTTCTCTGCTGGGTTTACTGGATAACGCTGAGGGCGCGCCGGCTGGGTTATCCCAGCTGGTCAACGTCAGCTACCTGCTCATCGCTGTGGGTGCTGTGCTGCTGCTCATTGGCTTCCTGGGCTGCTGCGGTGCTGTCAAGGAGAGCAGATGTATGCTGCTGACGGTGAGCCATGTTTGATAGGTCAACTTCCCTGTGTTTGAAATAATGCCACAATTTTTATTGTTTAAGATTGAAAACTAAATTCAGTTTGATTTAATTAAATACTCTGATTTGGGATTTAATTTAAGTCTCACTTGAAACGTGGTAGTATGAGGTCTGTTCAAAGTGACATAAACCTCCATTTGAAATAGAAATCATTTTAGTAAATGTTGCAATGTTTGATGGTTATTTCACCAGAGGAGTAACAAAAAAAAAAAGAAAAGAAGCCTCCTTATTCAGTCCTGGTATGAATGTGCTCTGAGGGCAAGCAGTTAAATATTTTCACATATAGCTGTAGGATTGATCACCATGGTGTTTACCGTCTTTCTCCAGGTCTGTTTCTCACTGTTAGTGAGACTTGATTTTATGGATACACAATGCTGCTACCAATCAAATGATTTACAGTATCATTTATCATTTTCTCCCCATTCAGTTCTTCAGTATTGTGCTGATTATCTTCCTCGTCGAGGTTGCAGGAGCTGTGGTGCTGCTCGTCTTCCAGGGTTTGGTAAGTGGCTCTCGAAAGTAAAACAGGATCTATTTATAATTGTGGTCAGATTTAGCAACGTGAAACACTCTGGACCACTATAATGATTGTCAACTTGTTCTTTTCAGGCTGATAAGCTTCTTCTGAGTCTGGAGAAGGATGTTATAAAAAGCATTCAAAGGGACTATGGAGAGAGCGACAGTCTGACCTCTCTCTGGAACAGCACCATGGAGCAGGTACTGTATTTTTTTGTATTTCTTTCCCTCAAGCAATCAAACTTCTAATCAGCAACACATGATGGACTACCTACTACCACCCTCTGCCCCATTCTACCTCTCTTGCACACCCCTCTCCACCTTTCAGAGCTCTTGCCATACACCCACACACACTGGCATCGTGCACTTCACACAAGTCTACTTTTAATAAAATACATTTATTTCATATTTGGAACCATGTACATATTATTTTTGTCCAAATTGTTACAATATGTTACAATTATTCACATGTGTTATATTGTCTTTTATACTGGCTCAGGTTAGGAGCCTTCCAGAAAGTATTTCACTGGTGTTATACTTGTGTGACTGCAACTTTGAAATTTGAAACATACACCTCTGCAAACACTTACAATTATTTGATTTCTTGAACATGTACACTCTTAGGATTTTGTAAAGACACACACTCTTTTCTTTGTTACAATAAAAAAAAAAAACCTATGCTGGTGATGACCACAATGCTGTGCTTTTACCAAATTGAGCCGACCATACCTCTGTCCACACTGTAGCATCACAGCAGTGCTGATAAGACTATTGAAATGTTTTTATTAAGATTTGTGATTAACATTTTGTGCTTTCTTTCTAGTTTAAGTGCTGTGGATTCATAAACTACACAGATTTTGATGGCTCTCCTTTTAACAACAAGTATGGAGGAAATGCTTATCCAGTAGCATGCTGCAATGCAACCATCACAGTGGGCATGTGCATTGAGAACGAAGCGCAACAATCGGTACGAGACCAGCTTCATTTTGGCTTAATTTCATGAATGTTAGCAACAAAATCATTGATTGTAGTATAGTGCAACAGTCATTCCTTATCTCTGCTTAAACCGGTTATTTTTCCTCCAGATGATTGATGGCTGCTTTAATAAGCTGCTGCAGGTGATAGAGGAAAACGCTGTGATCATTGCAGCTGTGGCTCTAGGAATTGCTGCTCTTGAGGTACAGATAACAATGTCAAGTTTTTCACATTTTTGCATGCTGTGTTGCACTGCTCTGTTTGTTTTTGTTTTGTGTTCTGGAAAAAAAAAACACTGCACACTACCTGCTCTTCATCAAACGGTTGACAGACACAGTCAGTGACTAGTTGGTAAAGATAGTGGAACATTTAGCAGCAAAAAAAAAAACAGAAGTTGTTAATCAGAGCTAAATGGGGAGAGAATATCAGTCTTACTTTCAACAGATAAACGATGATGATATTGCTGTTCCATAAATGCTGGATGTGTAAAAAAGCTAACAAGTTTGCCATATCATCAACTTAAAAGGTACTGATTGTTTTATTTTGGAGAACAAATCTGTACAGTTTTATAACTGGAGCACAATATAAAGACATAACTAATTTTGATTCTGATTTGGTTTGGGGTCACACCTCAAGCTTAAGTTAGTTTGAAGCCATTGAAGTCACCCATAATTTGTCTTGTTACCACAAAACACAGCAGAATATAATAAAGGCTGGGCCCGTAGGCTTTTAGTATCTCATAAACCCTAGATTTAGGCTGTCATGAAGCCTTATGTCTGTAAAATGTATTTACCTAATTAACATGAAAATAGTTCAGTTGTGACGCAGTGCACAACTTTTCCCTAGATGTGTAATTTTACAAAATATATCTTACAGGATTGAATCAACTTGTATAGTCTATAACCTGTATCTCTGATTCATTACACTATGTTTAGATGATGTGTTGATGAACTGTTGTCTTTACAGATTGCAGCCATGGTGGTTTCAATGGTTCTCTACAAGCAGATTGGCAACAAGGCGTAATGTTTCCGGTTGGGATGAGATAACAACATTGTAATTTGTGTAAAATGTTTTACTTGTATGCTGTTTTCTATGTATAAAGTTGTGTTTATTTGATTCAGATTCAGATTAACAGACAGTCAAACTTGTAATGCATGCATTATTGGCAGTTAATGTGTTCCTAGTTTCAAAACTGTATCTGTACAAATGTTCTGTGATTTATTTATGTTTTCAAAGGGCTTTCATCACCTGTGCTGATACATATAGTTAATATGTGATGACGCACAGGGCGGAAAGGATCTGCTTAAGTCGTATCACTTGTTTATGTCCCTAGAATTCTCTAAAATAACATAATAAATGTATTTTTGTATGTTTGATCATAATGAAATAATAAATATCACAATCTTGACGTGTTTTTTTATTCACACATTGATTCTGGTCTTCTTTGGTTTTTATAGTCATGTTTTCATATGTTAATTTAGTATTATGTAATTAATTATGTAAATACATGCTTGTTTAGGTCTATCAAGATTATGGAAAACATAACTAAGAGACCACACATGAGAATTGAAATGGTAGGCCTGTGAGAAGATGATAATTCCAGATATAAGTTAAGTTGATTTGAATTAAATGAGGAATTTCCCACAATGTTGCTGAGTTTATCTGATCTCACACAGGAATTAATTCAGTTATTGTTATTATTGAAAATAAGCACATAACTATGATAATCACGCCACTGAAATATGCATATCCACATCAAGAATAAAAGTACTTTCACTCACTCTAGCTTCCATAATAGTAGTATTACATTAACCCATATATTGTATATTAACTTTGGTTGACTGGAAGAAGTTCTGCCTTCAACAACAGAGTGCATGCTTTGGGAAATGCCCAACATTTAGTCATTAAGAAGAAGTTTAAATTTATTTTCAGAAGACTACACCTGCTTTTGTCAGGGACTTCCAACACAAGTCATTCTTACAACGTTGGGAACCAGTAAAAATGTGTAAAAAAGGACTGTTGCTTTATAAATTTCATCATAATTCCGATACATCTTCAACAGAGAGAACATTGGCAAGTGTTTCAGGTAGACAAATCTCCTTTTTGCAAAGTTATGGCCAGATACACGACTGAATGCCAATGTTACTCCGTGTCTGCTGCATGGGTAAATAAGCAACTGCTTGAGAGCACCTTTAAAATGTCAACTTTATAAGGTGGCTACATGTCAGTGCAGTGTTTACAGCGTGTGTCCGCTGCCCTCATGTGGCCAAAGATTCTGAATTACGGTTTAAAAAGGTGTAAAAAGTGACTCTGGCCAAGTATGATGGCCAGTTTTGCAGATTTTCAAAAGTTAATATATTTGTTTACCGGTCAGTCCGTCTTGGTTTTAGCTTCTCAGTTGCTTTTCTTTTCACTTGAAGGAACTACCGACATTTTATCTGCAAAATGCTGAGTGAGAGAAATTTTATGGTACTGACGCCTCATAGAGTCTATCCGTTTTTCACATAAACCCTTCCAATCACAAACAGACTCATTTTTGTTGTTTGTATCTCCATGAAATTCCTCAGCAGCCTGTGTGCTGTGGGAAACTTCTTTAATAGCTTCCTGCAGGGGTGGCAGGTCATTTGTAGGCTACAGTTAGCAAAGTCTGTAGGGCTGGGCCTCAATAATACATCACATGAATGAACAACTATTAAATTGCATGGAAGAATGGAAAGGGGAGTGTGTTCCATATAGTCTAGCCTTATGGTCAGAGCCATTTCAGTTAGCTTTATGCACTATAAGTAAATGACATTATTACCATAATAATAGCTGCTGATACCATGGGTGCAGTCCCACAGGGACGAATCCCCACTAACTTCTGAAAAACATGAAGTTGTCCCCCTAATGAATGATTGTTAAATAAATCTTGGTGAAAATATATATTTAACAGAAGCCGGCTACACTTTTGAATTAATTCACACGCAAACACAACTCTTTTTGAGTTTTTTATCCTGCTCAGTGTTCTGAACCGTGGCAGGTGTAGTGCTGCCAGGAGCTCCAATAGAAATGGAATGGTCAAAGTTGTCTTATTGACATTTAAGGTGTGTTATTGATTCACAACGTCATCTCCTGTAGTGAGAAAAAATGTTAGAAAACATCTTCTCAAGCTGAATGGATTCAATGATTTTAGCTAGCTAATATTAACTAGTAAAAATGAACAGGCAGCAAAACATCCTTTCATTCATCATTGGCTCTTCTGACAGTTTCATTATCCACGATGCATTTGTAGAGAAACATTACAAAGCCAGCTTGTACTGCATCCACAATGCCTGCAGGAAATAAAATGTCCCTATAGCTACGTTCACCACCTAGCCCATTAGAGGAGCTTGAGCTCTGCAACTTTTCCCGAGTGGTTGTTTAGAATGCGGCTTCAGTTGCTCGGCACAAGTCAGTACATGAAATCATTCAAAACACAAACTACTTGTGTGCATTCGCCTATATTGCTCAGTGCCACGCTGATAAAAACCAGCCCACTTCACCCATGATATGGCCTAATACTAGCCTACTTAGCTAGGTGTTTGTCTGACTGCCGCATAATATTCTCAACATGATGAAACTACTCATTTAGTCAGTCTAACATTTGATTGTGTTGTCTGTTGTAGTTGACTAATGTACCATTGTAGCAACAGTGCAGATATGCGTGTGTGTCACGTGTACGCTCCGGTGCTTAAACATATCGCACTACACCCCCCCCCCCCACAGAATAAAAGGTTTACCTCTATGCCTTTTTTCAGAGAATGAATCATTTGATACATGTTGGTGATATAATTGGTGTTTCCTCCAGAATACTCTTGAGAAAATAACCATGTTTGTGGCTAAGTTGTAATGAAATCTGCACCCTTGGCTGATTACATTACAAGGCAGTTTACATCAGACAAGACTGATTACAGTGTGTGTGTGTGTGTGTGTGTGTGTGTGTGTGTGTGTGCCAGTCACATGCTGTGCCACAGATACCTGATGACCTTCCTCAGTGGCATCAGAAGAACATTGTTTCTCTTACTGTCTCTCTAACACATCCCCGCAGACTGCAACCATAGCAAAACAAGACAAAAAGAAAACTTATCTTCTAAACAAAATGTTGGAAAACTGGTCAAATGGGAAACCTGAATGTAATGTCACTGACCTGTGGCATCATCCTCTCACCGTCACTTCACTGTCAACAAAAATTGTAGTAATTGTAGTAATGTAATGTTAAAGGCAAAAGGGGACAACATTATCAAAGGGTACATCGCTTTCCATCAGACTACGTGACATCAATAGACCAGAAATGTAAGAGACTGCTGTAAAATGGCTGTAATCTAAGCAATGATAAGGGACCGATTGAGCTTTAATTTGCCCCCCAAAAAAAAAACAAGACAAAAAAAGTTATATTATGTCATATGAAATGAAAAATGACTACATCTTAAATGAGCTCTCATTGTCGAGAGCTTCCTTCTAACATAATCTATGAAGATGATCAGGTTAGCATTAAATGTGTAATGAGTCACATGGCCTCATAGCCCCTTGGTGGCCTCTGCGCTCTGTACTTACTCCATAGACTTAGCTAAACCTTTTTACCCGTTATCTGGCAGCTCTTTGCATCTTCAAAGGTATTTTTATGATCTCAGTATTTACTGTCTGCCCAGGATGAGAACATCTTTCCCCCGGGCAAAACTAACGTTCAATACCAGCATATGCTCGGAAACATCTGTCCATCTTTTCAGCAACAGCACTGCAAACACGTTCCTGCTGTTCTCTTCTTTGATGTACGAGCTGTACATAATGCCTCTTTGTTGTTGGGCCACTTGATGATAGGTGCAAAGAAGTGTGCTGATGAGGCAGGCTGGTCCAGAGACTGACTGCCACCAGTGATGGGCCGGAAGGAGCCCAGATGGGCTACCACATCCAAGTCCACGTCCTGGGTGGACACGTGTCACAGGTACAGCCTGGCCTCCAGGCCTTTTGACAGTTCCACATTCATGGGCATTGTCCATCAGAAGATCCAACCGGAAAATCGGGACACAGTAACAGGTTCTTGAGCAGTTTTATAATCATACTGTATACCTTACACCATGCACGCTTTAAATCTGGTTTTACTGACTTTACTTCTCTTCATCTACACCAGCGGCAGAAGCAGGAAGTCTGCCCGTTTCAGTTTTTCACAATAGACGTGACTGACTAAACTAAACTGAGTTTCCCTTTCTGAAAATAGGATTCTTATTAATTTTGAAGGCCTCAACAACTGCCATAGTGAACAGTTTTAAACCTCAGTGGGAAGCTTCTGCAGTCATTAGTTTTTTTAGGTTTATCAATTAGGCTTTGCAACGTAAAAAAAAACATTTCAGTACAGTCTTAATTCTTTGCTGAAAGCCAGCAAACCTTTCCTTTAAGTTTGTGTGAGAAACAAGGCGGTATAATCAGAATCAGAATCAGAAATACTTTATTAATCCCAGAAGGGAAATTGCTTTTTGACACAGTTACACTGCTCAATAAAGTTATTGAAAAAAGAATAATAAACAGTAGAAAATAGAGGGTGTAACAACGTTTTATAAAAATGTAATCAATAGTTCATCTAGATCAGGCTGTCTTAAATAGTGAGAGAGAAGTGGGATGAGTAGGGGGAGATAATACTTTATAAACTCTGCCCTCTTGTGGAAAACATTTATTCTACAGCTAGAGGAGGTGATTTTCCTTTCTTTTTTTCCCCTTGACCTTAATGTTAAGTGGTGGATGAGAAACAGATGTGGAAGAGAGGCAATAAGGAAAACACCATGGTCTCTATGAGAAAGTCAAACACCCTTTCAGTTATAACATTGTCAGCCAGTCGGCCTTTAACAGCCAGTGTGTGATCAGGTCACGGGTGACTGCACCCCAGTTGAAGTCTAATGGTGTAATGATGGGACGTCAAGGGAGCGGCTGAGAAGGTGCTTATGGGATAAATGGACAGGAGATGGCTTGTTTACCCAGAGAACATAAACTCATTATTGCTTTACAGCTAGAGTTGACAGGCACACCTGCTGAATACAAAGTGTTTTATAGTTGACTAGATAGCATTATGAACTATGGCCCTCTTCCTGAAGCTGAGGGCAGGGATGCAAACAAGTTTAGGTCAAGTTAAAATGTTTATCCCCTACATCAACTGTGCTGTTTGTTGGTCACTCATCTGCAAGTTGGGTATAAATGAAATTCCCTCAGTACATGTTTTGAGCAAATATTTTATGATGGTGCTGAAAACTAATTTCATGTCATTACTAGTATGCAAGCTGCAAAATAATAAAAAATGTACTTGTTGATTGTGGCTTTCATTGGAATATAATGATAAATATTTATTGTAGGTTGTATATGGTGTGTATATATATATCGGAGGAATTGTGTTCATATCTCCTGTCGCACAGGGATGTGTAGAATCTGTGCTAAAGAGCACTGAAGCTGTTGTAATTGGTGTAACTCTAGATTTAAAATTTGTATAAATTAATGTGACCTAAATATCTTAAAGTCATAGCCAGAAATAATCTGTTTCCATGGAATCAGACCCAGTGTAATCTGGGTTTTGAACCTCAATGATCAAACTCCCTCTTCAGATGTTTTTCTTTTTTTTTTATGACCATGGTTTTAACGCTCACCTTGAAACTGAAGTCCTCTCTGTCTGGCAACCATCCACGACCTGGAGTTTTAAGCTTGGTGTGATATCTGGTCTGGTGTGGGAATTGCGACACCTTCTTACAACACAGGTGAGAACTGGCCACTGCTTATATAAAAGACTCCCTCCATCACACTGACAGCATTGACAGCAAGGTTGCCATTTGGAACCTTGGACCATACCACCAGACAAAGATTTTTCTTTTTTGCTGTAACTTTTTAGTTGTTTAGTCATTTGTTGAAATTAGTTATATCATTTCTATTTCTATTTTTGTGTCAAAGAATGGCTTTCCCCATCAGCCTCGTCTTTTTGTCAAGTTGGACAACTGTAGCTCTTACGTTCCCTCACAGTACTTTTGACCACATTGTTAAAGGGTCAAGAGTCGAATTTGAATCATCTGGCAGCGGACCTGATGAACCTGTCCGGGGAATCGTTAAGGTTGTGCAGCTGGAACCTCGTGCCCTGGCCCAGTCAGGGATCTTTAGAAGGGGTCTGATGCCCAGAAGAGCCCCTTCCCTCAGCTCCAGATTGTCCTTCCCTGCGTTCTTGTCTCACGGGCGTCCAGGCCCGGTCCTGGCCCCCAAGACCCCACTGAGTCCACTACGCCACCTGCACCCGAAAAGCACCACTGAGAGGGATCTAAAGACGAGGCAAGGCCTGCAGATGTGGCAGAGAGCCATAAATAAAGGAGAGAAGATGACCGTGTCCCTGCCAGTCAACCTGAAGGACACTAAACAGACATGCACTGCCGTACCTTTCACTCAGGTAAGCTTATAATATAATGTTCTATGCCAGGATTATTTTTCTTTTCTCTGCCAAATAGATGTTTGTGCAATACATGAAGTAAAGCATTAAAATGAGCGATTCTTTACACAGTCAAGTAAAAGATTGCAATGTTAGGAACTGTTTCAGTGGCAATAAGAGAAATGTCTGTTCACTCATAAAGCTGATTATGGCTCTGGTGGAGGATTAGCTGTGATGGTGTGGAATTACATAAACCCAAAGTGTTTTTTACACCCTCAGAGGTAAATTAATGCTGACAGTATTGCTGTGACGTTTAGCCTAATCTTGCCCTTCTCTCATCCCCCCCAGCGTGTGACAGCAGACGGATGCGACACAGTAACAGTGCACAACAAGCTGTGTTTCGGCCAGTGCAGCTCCATGTTTGTCCCATCTGAAGGGGAGTTTGCCGGATTGGGTACTGGGACAGGGGTCTTCAACAAGCGGGCCTCCTGCTCCCGCTGCGCCCCATCCAAAGCTCACACTGTGGCTTTGCCCCTGCGCTGTGGAGCCGAGGTCCGGGAGAAGCGAGTGATGGTGGTGGAGGAGTGCAAGTGTGAGACGGGCCGGGAGGAAAAGAGTGCTGAGGCTGCAGCTTCCACACACCTATAACTGTGTTACAGCTGTTGTAACAAAAGTAGATTTGCTCAAGTTTAATAGCCCCTGTCAAATCCATGCCATGCTGCATTTATTTCCTATGTAGTTGTATGTGTATCTGTATTTGTTTATGAGTCTGAATGTGTTATTCAGAGTAAATTATTCTGGTGGTTTCTTCCACTACTGATTGATGACAAAGTGACCTATATTTTGGTCATGCAATATTCTGTTGCAACAGATGGAGCTGTCCACACTGGACTTTGTTCATTTGTGTTAATGTCAATGTTCGAAAACTGTGTTTAGATTCATCTAAACTGTAATATTGTGATCTGTAATATTGTCATTAAAATGTGCTATTGCTCCACACTCCTTTTGCCTGAAGACTTAATTAGTTTTCTGCCAACACTGTTAGATTTACAAGTGCAGTTTAGTTAGCATGTGAAGCTCAAGTAAAAACATAAAGAGCATTTGTTGTTTTTTCCACCCACTCTCTTATTCAAGCGTTCAAGTGTCAGCTTCTATATTTTATTAAAAAGCCATGTTCCACCGACTTTTAGCACATAGCACTTACATCTGAAAGCGCCAAACTAGAGTGCAAACGAGCTATTGAGCACGGGTACTTAGGAGTAAGCAAACATAATTGTTTCAGCATGGACCCCTGAATTATGTATAGGAACCACCTATTCTCATGCCCAATCTCTTTTCAGTGTAGTTGTGGGAATTTGAACATCCTTAGCTAACAGATGCACTTGAGCGAGTGGGCATGTGTGATTGTGTGTGTATACTTTTATTCATTTAGGGCCCATAAAACCTATTATTCATTTATATCCTGGCACCTGGCCCTGGTAAAGTGAACTCATCCCACACATCCCTACATACATTCCCAGAGGAGCATAAAGAAGGGGGCTCTTTACGTTGCCTTGGCATGCTGTCAAAATGACTGTTTAGATGGCAATTTGCATTCACGTGGGCTTTCTGAAAAAGTGAAAGCGTTCATTGCACTACGGGGGTGCATTGAGTCCCTTGGATTCCATTAGCATGTGATTAACATCTTGGGTTGATGGCTATATTTTCAAAGATTGATGGGACAAATATTTGCCCAGGTCTTAGGCATGAGGAATTAGGGGCCACTTTTAAGCAGGCACATGTTTTTTGTAAATATCCAGAAGGTGGAGAGGTTAGGAGGCTCATGCAGCCGTGCTGACAGTGATCAAATTCTTCTTTCCTCATAGCGAAGAAGGTTCGTAAAATGCCAGAATCTGAGTGATTCATATCAAAACCTGCGCTGTGTTTAGTCATCCATCTCTGTCTTTATACAATGTGCACTTGATATCTATAATAATCTACCCGCTGCTGTTGTGTGTTGTGTGTGTGATGCTGATTATGGCAGTGAAGGGAGAGTCATGATCTCACTATCTCACTGTCGATTCTCTCCAAAGTCTTCTTCCAATCTTTTGTCTTTTTATCTGAAAAAAGAAAGATTAAAAAAAGAAAATGGGTATAGTAGAGGGAGGGGATGGAGGGAATGGGGGGGGGGGGTTGTTGATTGAACAAACAAGGTGCACAAGAGAGTGCACCACTTAGCAAGACAGATGTCAGCCCCCTTTGCATTGTGGGATCCGACGGAGCACTCCTGCGTCATTAAGGATGGCCTGGTTCCCATGGCGAGGGGAAGGGAAGGAGCGAAAGGAGGAGGGCCCGCTGCCAAGTTCAGCGCCTCGGGGATCAGATCAGCGTCACGGGGTGCTAAGTGGCCTAGTTAGCGCTTTAAAACGCACAATGAGCTGCCTGCTCTTTCTCTGTGTGTGCAGGCCTTTTAACTGTCATACATGGAAATAGTTGGGAGGTGTGCGCGATGGAGGAGGGGTAGATTCAAATGATATCAGGTCAACCAAGGTGTATCAAAGGGAAACTGAATTATTGATGGACTCGGGGCCTATTTTTGCACATTTACTGAGAAGTTTTGCTTTGAAAAATGTTTTTCTAGAACCGTAGAAACTGTTAATTAACCGTGTGAGTTGCTTATTGTGGTTCTTTGTGCCTCAGGGTAATTGGCTTGAAAACAAATATTCCCAGGTTACATCATTAATTTGAATCTGTACACTTCTTACCCCTGACTTCCCGTGTGTCCCTCTGTATCTATTGCTATGGATAAGTACACCAAACAGTGCTAAACTGACTAACTAGTTGAATAGTGCTGGAAAAGGAGGCTCCACCAGATTTTTTCCTCAGCTGCTTGGGGCTCTGCTGGAACTAAACCGTCATGGTAGATTGGACCAGACTGGACTGCGGATCAGGCTCCTAGATCTGGCAGCAGCAAGTGAGAGCGAACAGGGGTCCATCATGCACTCTCTGGAAAGAAATTGGGATGGTGTCAGGGTACGCCAGGAGAAATGTGAGGTCCTGTTAAGTCAGAGACCAGACAGAGTATTCTCACCTAAATCCCACCAGTGCAGGTTTTACTGCTGTAGGTGTCAGGCTCTAGGTGTGAGGGTGTCTGGACCACAGCTAACATCCACCTCCCCACTGATGTGGTGGTACATGCTCACTCTGTGGTGTTAGTCTGGACCAGCTGGTCAGAGTTGGCTCTGCAGGAGATGGTGCCCCGGGCTAAGCCTGCCAGCCTACTGCCATTCAGCTTGGCTGCCAGCGCGCCTGCCAGGCTGTCTGTTGGGTGCTGGGGAGGACAGAGAAAGGTGTAGCCTGCGGATTTGGACAACATCAAAGTTTGTCATTGGATAAAATCCTACAGTGGTTTCAGTATCTGATACAACTACTACCACTACTACTACTTCTGCTAAAAGTACCACAACTAGTGTTTAGTATAAAATAGTTAAATGTGTGTGTCTGTGTGTGTGTGTGTGTACACCTTTCTGAAATAAATAATCAGAGGTTGAACCTAAAAAAACGTGTGTTAAAATCAGCTCTTGGTTTCTCATGTTGTTATGATAAAATAGGTGCTACAGTGTATAACTAGCAGTTAATGTAGTGTGAAACTTGTTTTCCATGATTGTTTGAAACATCTTATGAAACTGTAGATAAATATATGATCTTATTCTTCACGATTGACTAATATAGCCTCATAAATGATTTCCAATTGTCCACAGTTTTTCAAGTCTGTCTTAAAACTAAATAGTCAGGTGCCCATTGAAACACGTTTGCTAAGTGTAATTATCCCTGTTGATCTCACACGCCATTAAAAATGCACTTAGCTAACATGCTAATATGAGGCTTCAGGAGTCCGAATTAGAAAAATCAAGTGGGTTTCATTTGGGTGGGTTTCAATGTTACAGTCATTTTAGAGAGAATTTTGTACAAAAATTACTTAAAAGATATCAACTTGATTTGATTAAGTATGAATTTATTAGCATTCATGCTTACAATTAACAACTGAATAGAAGCAGAATTAACATGAATAGAAATAGAAATATATCTATACATGATTGTGCATCATAAAAATATAAGATTTTACTCATATTGGTATACACACATATGCATATAATGTGACCACGAAATGTATTCAGTGTTTTCTATTTGGGTATTTTATATTCATATTTCCTGGTGCTCCCAAAGGAATGACTTGTACATTTGTAGTGTTACTCCCTTTTCTCTAAGTCTGGTAGTTGAGAAAGACACATATTTGACCCACTGACCACTTGCCTGCTGGTAGCGAATGTATATATGATGATGTTTGTGTGTTTTCATATTTGTTTGAGCTGTTCGTCTGATGGTGTGGCCTCAGTGTGGCAGCATTAGTGTGGTCAAGTGTTGTGCTGTCAGTAAACCCTCTGCTGGAGTGTGATGATGATAGCAATGTCGCTGTGGCAGGTGCGGTCCTGCATGCCATGCAGGTGATGTCTCTCATGTTCACTTAGCTAATGACTCCAATTAAAGTAATTAAGAGCTGGCACGGTGAAACCTGCTCACCCACCCGCTGCCAACCCATCCATTCTCCTTCCTCTTCACCAGCGCACATCAGCACCCACCACGTACCACTACATGCCATCATCCATCGCGCTACTTCACTCTCCTGCCTTCCCTTAATCTTTCTCTCACGGGCACCCCACCCTCTCCTTCATGCCACCGCCATCCTGTGCCTCTGTTTCTGCTGCACAGGCCTTTAAAAGAAACATGAAGCCTAAAATCAACTAAACGCTCCACTTCAGAACCACTTAAGAGACCCTCAGCTCAACTTATTGTCACCGAGACAGCTACGGAAGCGAAAGAGCGAAGGCCGGGTCCAGCAGGAGAAAGAGGGGAGTTAAAGAGGGAGAGCGGATGCGAGCCAGGTCCTAACGAGGGGAGAGATAATTGTTTTGTTTTGTTAGGGGCCCTTCTTCAGCGTGGAGGGAGTTGAAATGACACACCACACATGGTTTTTGGATGAAGTGGGCAAAGGGAGGGGAGGAGGGAAGTGTTGAGGAGGGGGCTGCAGCACAGAAAAGGCAGCCATACATAGCAGAGAAAAAGACTCCAAAAAGCTGCAGCCGCAACTGCAAAACATTGGAATCTGCTAAGTGGTTTTTGCGCTGACAGATTCACAAGCTCCCATGAAACTTTGATTATGATCATGCCTTCCGCTCACATTACCTCGAGAAGATTTCAATGTCAAAATACACATTAATCACAGGGTAGTTCAATGTCACAGTCCACAAATTCCAACAATGGGAAAAACCACACCGGGCCAAGCTGGAGACACAACTTTGGCTACCAGGCCTGGTCAGATTGATCAAAATTTATGAAACGGCAAACATATGAATCTATGATGTCTTGGTGTTCTTTCAACACTCACATTCCCAGACTGATAGTCGATGTGCCTGGATTTGCAGTTGGTGTGGATGTACAAACACTTTTTCTCATCACATGAGAAAAGGACTTTGAGTTTACCTTCCCCTGTTTTGGTTATGTGTCTCTCCACTACAGCCCATTTCCTTTTCATTTGTCTGTAACATTTGACCAGATGCTAATGTGAGAAATGCAGTTGTGGCTTTTTATAAAACATTAAATATGTGTAAAATAACAATAAACCCTTTTTTGCAAGATAGCTGCATTAATCTTCGGACCCTCGCATAATGACACAGTGTGAAGCATCACTGCTGACATTCAAGACAGTTTTTCATGCTGAGCTGAAAGCAGAAGCCTTGTGAAAACCACCATCATCAAAATTACAGCTGAGCACACTTTGGTAATCTGGCGACTTAACAACATCAAGCAAATTATCCTGGTGGACTGTGTCTTTGAGCCAGGCTCGGCGAATCACCTCCAGAAGCCTGTCACCACTTCCATGAAGATAAATGGTGTCATTACACAGTCTCCATCATGCATTAGCTGATCTGGAATCCACATTTTGCTCAAAAGTGGAAATGGCTGTGGATTACACTCAGTCATCAGATAGCGCTGACAAAGTGCGCCACAAGCGTTTCTAACTCTATTTGTTGTGCCGCTCACTAGAATGCCGCAGCGGACATTTTCCTCATCTTGAATTATGGTCGTGAAACACTCATTTCTGTTCTGTCTGTTAATAGGATCAATACCAATACAGACACAATTTCCCCAACACATTCAGCTAGTGTCATAGATATCTGTCCACAAACAGTCATCCTCACAATGGGCAGAGGAGGAAGAGTAGCATGCCAGTGTGTGTGTGTGTGTTTGTGAGAGAGAGGAAGAGTGATTGAGAGAGATACAGGCAGACACATGCGAGGTGGGGGTAGAAAGGGCGGAGTGTGTGTGTGTGTGGGGGGGAGCAGTGTGCCAGTGTTCAAGAGAGATAGGCCAAGTGAGAAGCGAGGGAGTGTGTGCATGTTTGAGTTTGTGTGGAGGGGTACAGAGGAGGGGTGCAGGTGGCATGGAGCTGGCGCAGGCCTGGCCCACTGTCCCCTGGCAGTGCCAGGCTCCATCTGTCATCAGCAGGAACATCTGCAGCCCAAGGTGCCCTTGTCACCCAGCGTTAGAGTAACGAGTTTGGCGTTTCCATTAGTCCAGGGCCCTCGCCCGCCCGCCCGGCTCTAGCCAAAACCATGGCATTTTGGGTGTGAGCTTGTGTGTGTTTGCCTGTGAGTGAGTGTGTGTCTAGATATCAGGCAGGGAGAGGAAGAAGGAGGGAGCGAGCTGGGGGTAACTGGATTTGTTTGTCAGTTTGTGCGCCTGTGCATTTGTGTGTGTGTGTTTGCAGGAGAAGTGAGTGCCAAGCCAAAACAACATGGCAGTGCAGCGCGTTGACCCAGCTGGGCAGAGCCGGCATGTCGAGTCATGTCCCCTCCTGATGTGAGCGTGCCCAGTGCGCTCCCACCACTGCCAGACCCAATCTCTGGTCCCCTCTCCTCCCGCTCTCTCTCTCACTCGTTCTCCCTCTCTCATCTTCCTGTCTTCCATCTGTCCACCTCCCTCTTATCTGCCCTCTCTCCCATACCTCTCCGTGCCCCTTGTAGTTTCGCTCCCCCTGTACGCAGAGTCCTCTCACACCCTGAGTCTATACTGACATTCTGCCTGCGCTACTCACATTTTTATCTTCCTTGTGCCTAAAAAACAGATGGTACTTCTTTCCCGGCTCCCTCTTTTCATCCCTCTCTCTGAGCTCTCCCCCTCCCTCTCTCTTGTCCTGTGTTTCTTTCCATCCAGCCGGTATATCACTGATACTAACTGGCGGTCCACCTGTTTATTCTGTCTCCCTCTAATTTAAAATCTGAATCATTTTTTTTTTCAGTCTCAAGGGCAATAACACAGTTGTATTATTACTTATTGTAGTTATTACTTTTACATGACATTTTGTTAAGACTAAACACGGCTTACACAGTTATCAACTCCACTTACAGAAAGATGGCTGCTGTTTGTGTTTGCACCACATGGTGGCTCTAACGAGCAGCAATCTGTCTTAACATTAATGAACCAAGCTTTGGCTGCAATTGTGTCAATTACCCACAGAATACTAATCAGAAAAACATGAGCACATCAGAATGAGATAAGATTGATTATTCTTTTTCATTTTCAGTATTACATGTAGGTGTGCATCATAAATCAGTTTTGACAGCATCTATGAAGCCAGCGTTTAGCCTAAAGGTCTGAGGGAAATAGACACCACTTAATAAAATCCCGGGCCTCGAGCAAGTTGGACTTTCTGAGAGTCTTTGACACGTGGACTTCATACGCTCGCACAAACACACGCTTCATACAATATTTAAAAAGCCTCATATAAGACAGCAGCTTTGTTTAATTGACACTTCAAGTCCAGTCACTTCCTGTGTGAGAGCAGAGGGTTTTAAGTTATAGTTAAGATTTCTTTTCCTCTCTTTTTTTTCTTGGCCTGTCCTACAAAGGTTTCTCATTCCCTCTATCAAAACTTAAAAAGTGTGTGCGGAGAGTGAGTGAGGCAGAAAAGGAGAGCCACTGTGAGATAAAGAAAAGGGAAGCGACAACTGCTAATCAATAAGATTTCTCCAACCTTGTTTTTTTTTCTCTCTCTCTCTTACTCCCCCCCGAGGCCCGCGGCATTCAAGACGAGCCAAGACGAGCTTGGCATTGTCGAGCACGCCTTAAAAAGAAACACCTGCGAGGTGGAAGACTTAAAAAACCAGCAGAAAAAAAAAAAATCCTGCTTTTCGCAGCTCTTAAAAATGTTGGCAAATGTTCCATGGGTTTTCTGGGAACAAAACAATAAAAAGAAAGAGCTCCCATGCAAGTGAAGACAAAAGGGGATGGTTTTCCATAGAGATGGAGGTGTCATTACACTTGAGACGGTTGCCAGATTTGGACTTATCTTACCACCCCACCCCCCACCCCCACACCCCGTGCTTGTATCTATACCATCTTAGTTTATTATCAGTGCTTGAGCAGTGTGGTAAACAAATAATGAATGGTAATATTTAGCTGTTGACAAAATATGTATGTGGCTTTAGCGGGAGATGGGAACGGGAGAATGTGCAGAGAAACAAAGATGGAGAAAGCCGGGGAGGGATGGGAGAGGAGAGAGAGGAAACTGGAAAGGGGGGTAACTAAAGCAGATGGCACTCTTGGCATCCACCTCTCTCTTAAATCTGTTTCTGCTGTTTTTCTCATGTGCACGAGGCTTTAACCCTGTGGTAACCTGTGTCCCGGCCTGACCCCGAACCTTACTGCTGTATGTAACAAGCCTGCGGTGTGTGTTTGTCTGTACACGCGCATGTTCATCTCTAGCATGTCTCTGTCTACACGCTCACTTAATCGGCACCCTATGCAAGTGCGTATCAGCGGTGTCAGTGTTGATATTACACTCTTCCAATTGTACTACATCTATCTCGTACTTTTAGAGAGATGTTCTCCTGTTCTGAGTGAGGGTGGCATCTACTCACCTGACTTTTATAAAGGTCTTAAATTAACTTGGCTCCACTGGGGGACCCCGAGATTACTCACATTCTTTCCCTCAAACTTTCACATGTTTCTACATTTGTTTTATTTTGGCACTTTTGCCAACATGCAGCATCAAACATCAGTCGACATTTTCATGACAGATGTAAATTAATCGTGGGATGTAACCAAGCACATTTACTCAAGTTCTATACTTTTGAGATCATTTTGAGGTGTTTTACTTGAGTATTCGCATTTTGTATTACTTCATACTTTTACTCCACCACGTTTACTAAACAGGTGTAGTTCCTTTGCAGATGAAGGTTTTATGTCAAATACAATGCATTGCTACAGGTTCTATTCTACCCAAATAGAATAGACATTCAGATTAGCTCTAACTCAACCTGCTGCAGTATAAAATCTTGCTTACACAGTAATGCATCACAAATTATAAACCATTAGTATAATATGTATAAAATACTGATAGAAACCACGCTGCTAATATTTATTTATTTCATTTTTATGTTACTTAAGTAACAATTGAAATACAGGCCTTTATTTATAATGTAGTCATTTTAATTTGTGGTATTGCTCTTTAACTTTGGTAAAGGATCTGAATACTAGTGGTGGAAAGTAACTAAGTACATTTACTCAAGAAATTTTGAAATTTTTAAGCACTTGTATTTCAGTTTATTTTAAATTTCAACTACACTACCTTTCAGAGGTAAATACTGTTTATATTTATATATTCTTTTATATGTAAAACTACTTTTACACATAATTGTACTTTTATATTCCTATATTTTTTAGATTCCAAATCTACATACAAAACACATGCTCTGTTTATAAACGATGATGCTTTATTAATGATTAAACTACTACATGAAGATTAATAATAATGATCCAATGACATAGAAATATAAAAATGACAGGGGGCTGTTTTTCTGCATAACGAGTACTTATTACTTTTGATACTTAAAGGTCATTTTGCTGATAAAACTTAATAATAATAATATATTTTAAAAAACATTTTAACAATTATGTACAGTACTTTTTCATGTAATGAAGTATTTTTATGGTGTGCTATTTTTACTTTTACTTAAGTGAATGATCTCAATACTTCCACTACTAGTGGATTTAATAGACCTTTTGACACATTTTTCACTACTTGTTCCTTAATTTGTTCCGAGCACCATATTACAAGTGCTCTTCCATCAGTCCATTCCCAGCTGCTGCAGATCAGAAGTATTTTATTTTCTCGGGCGTGAGTCTAGAGACTGCAAGCTGAAGGAATATTTTCAGTGGTGTAAGCGCAAAAATTTGCAAAACATATTTGAGAATATGAAAAGCAACAATAATGCACTGCAGCTTGTGACTGACAGAAGAAATATTCTATGGTTCAAACACCTGGGACGTCGACTGTGTATTTAGGCCACATCCGTCTCCCAGTGAGTAGAAACATTCATGTGCTGACTCCCATACATGCTCCCATAGACAGACTATAGATTTCGCTGAATGCACATCACTTATATGTGGGGTGCCGCAGTGGGGTGAGCTCATTTGCATAATCTCCCATTTAAAGAGGGATGTGCTGGAAGCCGGTGGGGGGTTGATGGTAAGGGCTGGGGTGGGGAGTTGGGAGGGTGTACAAAGTGCCCATTGTGCAGTTTCAGGATAGGGAAAATGCCCTGTAGGGCCTGTTTTGCGTGTGTGACTGAGAGTGTGTGTTTATGAATGTTTATCTCTGTGTGTCTGTGTGTGGGAGCCACACCTGTCAGGAGAGCCTGAGGGAAGCAATGAGACCACTATAATGAGTGTGTACATGTCTATATTATGTGTCCGTATGTCCGTGTGTGTGTGTGTGTGTGTAAAGCAGATATAGTTGGAGGGATTTCATTAAGACAGGCAAGACCATTAAAATCTGTGGGCCATGTCAAGCTTTTATGTCCTAATTCTTTCCCTTTATTAACTTGTTATTATGCCATTCTCTCTCTCTCTCTCTCTCTCTCTCACTGTCAAACACACACACACACACGCATGTACGGTCACACATACTCCCACTCTTTCTCCCACACTCAGCAGTAACCACACTCTTCATCATGCCAAATGATAATCTGCCCAAGACGCAGCAGGCCGATAGGATCAGAGTGGAGAAATAATGGTAAAATCAGATTTTTGGGGGGCTTTCGAGGAAAACAGTGCTGAAATAGCTGGTGGCTGTGTCTCTAATGGTAAAACGTAATGCTCAGCAATCTGCTTAATATCCCCGCCGCACTCATTAGATTAGTGAACATTAAGGAGATTGGAAGATTTGCGCTCTATTGTTTTACCATGGCAACACAGGGCACAGAGGCTATACTGCTAATGGTGAGAAACAAGAGGCACGGAGAGCCTTCAGAATAGACGGGGAGGTTTCTGAAGGCTAATGCTGATGTCTTGTCTGGTGTGGAGGCTGTGTGAGGAGCGAGACAGGTGAGAAGACAGACCGGAGCCAAGACACAGAAAAATGAATGGAAAAATTCTCAAACCGAGCAGAGATATGGTTAAAGATTGAAAAACCCATTCACCTACGGTTCACACACACTGTCAAAAACACAGAGTGAAACATTTCTGAACCCCCGCAACATCACAAAGATCATTGTACAATTATATTCTTTCTTCATCACTATGGGAAACAGTGGCAGCCTGAAGTTGTCCCCCTATTAATGACTAATTCCTCGGCTGGTTTGGCTCAGGGCAAGACAGAAAGCAATGTGTGACCACCACCAGTAAAAGCAGCGCCGCGCTGGGATTCAGGAACGTTATCGGAGCTCAAAGTCCTAATTCCACACTGGGAATTCTGCCATCAGTAACATAATAAGTCCACTTTGGCTGTGAGGAAGAGAGAGGAAGCTTTTTTTTTTGTTCTGGAGTCTTGGCTCTTTCGGTTGTAAAGTTCCTCAGGCGAGCGTAAACAGATCAACAGAAAAACAGCTATTTTATTTTGCAGGCTCCCAGCAGTGTACGGGCTAATAAGAATAACTATTAAACTCATGCTCTGGGTCCTGGAGAGGGATTGTTTGAGGGAGAAGGCAAATTATATGACCTGTGCTTTGTAGGGTGTTTTATACTGCTGGGGTGAACCAAAGCTGAACACAGATTAGTACTGCACATATCCACTGCATTTGCAGAACTTGTCGGAGGCTTATTTCCCAAAGCCTTTACAGTCCTCTGTTTCCTCTTATTGGCCTCATCACGTCTCACCCAGAAAACAAAATTCATCTCATTTTAGGAAAGTGTGAAATTTTTGTTTGGAATAATTATTATCTATTAAATCATTTTGTCCTGACTTATTTATGTAAAGCAGTGTTTTCTAAGCTGGTTTGGGGGGACTGAGGCAGACTTGGCAAAACCCAAGATGTTCCACATTCCTCGTAGCTTGTAAGAGGTCACAGAAAGCTTTGAAAGAGCAGACAAGAGCTACAGTGAACTCAATGGACAAAGAGCACGCTGCACTAATTTGGAGGAAAACTCAAGATTATATGAACATTTACTTACATTTGAATGAAGGTGCATCGATTTATTTCCTCTTTCTTGGCCATATGTATGAGGCTGTGTTTTGTTTGACAAATATTTCACCGCTAAACTGGTATTCCTGGTGTCTAAGTCCATGTAGTGATTTAGATGTTTTTTGTATGTGCATTACACAGTAAATAACATAACAAACTATTTGACTGGTATGTAAAAAGTATGTAGATGTTTACTACTAAAAGAGCATACCATGATGATTAGTATGTAGTATATACTGTATAGAATTTGTATGCATGGATTTGGGACACGGCTGTGTACAGGATCTGTTGATGAAATGTAACATCAGAGTAACATCATATACAAACCACTAGAGGCCACTAGAAGCCCTGTCCGTATTACACGGATGTATGTATGAGATCAAGTGGAGCACATTTAGGATGTCTTCAGTAGGGAAATGGAATTTTCATTTTACAACAAGGTTTACGATCATACTCCCTTTTTTAACTCATGATGTGATGGTTTCAGTGGCCTACATTGAAACAAAGAACTGACCAAAGCTTTATTTTTGCCACTTCTATGACTAAATAAAAAATAAATAAGTTATAGTTATAGAAAGTTTCTTCCTTTCATCTTTAAGCAGCCTAAATTCAAATCAGAACATTATTCTATGCATGTAAAGATTTGGCCCAAATTAGAGACACGCTGCAGTTGCCCACGGATCCCATTGATTTCACATTAGTGGAGGCTCAGTTGCGCTGAAGTGTGCAGTGACTGCTGAAACCAGACCACAAAACTGTAGTTTCACTTTGGGCAAATACAACTTTGAGGTCAAGGAACCACTTGTCTATCACAAAAAGGATATGATTCACCGCTGTCTCATATTACTTTTACACAAAATACACACATTCGGATTAGGATGGGTGCTGTGGCTCTGAACTTTGCATTCATCACTATCAGTTGTGTATCCTGCTGATTAGGAATGTCAGGTTACTTCTGCACTCACTTTTAATTACTTTGGATGGAAGTGCACAAAATAAATGCACACACACACACAAACATAAGCAGGGACAAAGAAAGATGCCAGAATGAAAACATTAACCATCAGTGGAAATCCAGAGCC
>JAVQJD010093662.1:0-22317 GCA_036023655.1 Nannoperca australis | reverse complement strand
GCTCAACAGAGCTGTGACTGTCTGTCAGCCTGGCTACAGTGCTGAACAGAAACCTGGGGTTGTTCTTATTTTCCTCTATTAATGAGGAGTAGTAGCTGCTCTGGCATTACAGAGGGCCTTCCTATACATTTTAACACTATCTAGCCAGGCTAAACGTGATTCTTCCAGTTTGGTGGAACGCCATTTCCTTTCAAGTTTTCGCAATGTTTGTTTTAATTTGCAGGTCATACCATGGAGCTATCCTCCTCTGTTTTATTATTTTCTTTTATAGAGGGGCAATAGAGTCGAGTGCCATTTGCAGTGAGCCTGCAGCACTATCAACAACATGATCAATTTGGGAAGGGCCAAAGTTAGCATAGGAGCCATCTGTTATATTGAGATATTGCATTCAATTAAATGCCGATTTAATCTTTTCCTTAAATTTAGATACAGCAGTGTCAGACAGACATCAAGCTCAGGAATGTTTGCCTAATGGTGTGTGCTCCAGTAATAGGAATTCAAAACTAATTTAATAACGGTCCGATAAAAAAGGATTCTGTGGAAACACTATTAAATGTTCGATTTCTATGCCATAGACAAGAACTGATTAAAACAGTGAGTGGGTTTATGTACACTCTGACAGAAGCTTATCGAATCTAATAATGAGATAAATGCAGCACTAAGGCTATCATTTTCTACATCCACATGAATATTAAAATCACCTACAATAATTACCTTTAAATATTTTTTTTGTGTTTTATGGTCTAAACCTGATAACAACTCTGAGAATTCAGATAAAATTCAGAGCTCGGTAGACTACAACAAATAGAATTGGCTGTAGTGTTTTCCAGGTTTTGGGGTGAAACACTAAGGACAAAGCTTTTGAATGATTATATTATTATATAGTTTAGGTTTTGGATTGATTCATAGGCTTGAGTCAAAAGATGGCTGCAGCTCCACCTCCCCAGCCTGGCTAACATATTCATCGTGACACAGCCAGGTTTCAGTAAGACAGAATAAATCAATATTATAATCCGATATTAGATAGTTTGCTAGAACAGATTTAGATGACAAAGGGTGATTTAAGAGTCCACATTTAATTTTCCAATTTTTTTGTACTGATGCAGTGGTGTTTGGGGGGCAGACACCCTCTCTGTGGAGTGTAGGGTGGGTAACTGCTCTAATGGAAGCGCAGAGAAGCGTGTAGGACTGCAGCTCTGCCTCCTGGTCTGGACCATGAACTGTATTAAGTCTGTGCTCTGAACTCTGAGTAGTCATGGCTTTGGGCCACTAATAAACAGCCAGATTTCTAGATATGAGAACTATGGCACTATGGAGAGATGGCATTCATCCCACTTTCATCCAAAGTGGGATGAATTCCATCTCTCCTATTCACACCAGGTCTTCTCCAGAAAGTTTGCGAATTATCAAAACCAGCGGTGGAATGATGACATGCGGCTACATGTCATCACTAGTAATGTTAGGTAGGGGCCCAGAGAAAACTACAGAGTCCGACATTGTCTTTGCGTATGTACACACAGACTCAACATTAATTTTCCGACTGGCATAGTCGGCTGTGATTACCGCCTTCATAAATAACAATCTTATCATATTTACATTTACCCTAAGCCAGAAGTTTTAAATAGGATTCAATGTGGCCCGCTCTGGCCCCTGGGATGCATTTGACTATGGTCGCTGATGTCGCTAACTTCACATTTCGCAAAATATGTCTGGCAATAATCAGAGTTGGTTTCTCAGCGGGAGTGTCGCTCATGGAAAGAACCTGTTGGAAACATGAAGGGGGCGGTGGTATTGGCATTGGTTTAAAAGACTAATGCTTTTTTCCAGACAGCTTCCCGGCTGCTCCAGAGTTGCCAGGTTTCCACCGGCTACGGGCTGACACTACAGTCGACTTTCCATTGTGCAGAGCTGCGATTCTAACTCACTGAGCTTCGCCTCCAACACAGTAAATAAACTACATGTATACCATTATCGCTATAGGAGGCAGAGGAATAACTTAACATTCGACACACCGACCAAGAGAGAGCAGAAGAGAGAGGGGGAGAGAGAAGCCATCGCTAACTGAGCTAAAAGCTAAACTACAGTTACAGGTAATTAGCCACTATAGTGAAGAAAATATCACAATTAACTGGGTTTAGCTAGATCAGCAAAGTTTGCAACCAGTAGCACAGACGCATCGGCAACCGTAAATGAAACAATACGTTCACCTCAGCCTGTCAGCTGTCCTCCTGCAGCCATCAACCTGCTCTGTTCTGCTCCTGCCGTGGAAACAGCCTTTACACACTGCTTCAACATGTGGAGAAATCCAAAGGTTGAGCAAAATCTTATGACATTCAATGAAAAGCCACGTCAACTTACTGTATTTTCTAGAGGAGCTAAAAGCAGGCACAGTAATCACTAAAGAAGCTAGAGAGTCACAACCATTCCGATAAGTTAATAATGGATTTACCAGTTATATATGTCATTACTGCTAATGCTCTGTGGAACTGTAAGGAGTGTGAGCTTGTTGGCATTTCAGCAGGATCTTTGTCCCTTACATTGAATTGTAGATGGTGTTGCAGGCTTGATAAAGGGCATGAGTAAATGGACATGGACCTTAAGTAACATCCATGGCTCTCATCACTTTGTGACTGAACTTCTTCTATCCCTAAAAGGTCACCTCAGCACAGTTTTAACCACAATACGCCACATAAATAGCACACGCTTTAATGGGAAATTGTTGCGAGATTGGAAATTATACTGAACTTTTCAACTGCATCCACCCAGCACAATGTGCATTTCTGCATTTGTATATTTTCCCAAATTTTTGAAAATGCTTACCCAACACAATTGTCCCTTTTCAGGGGAAAGGTAGCTCAAAATAAAATAAAAAAGGCAGCTTTTGGGGTTTTGCTGGGTATGTCAGTTGCTGTTTCTAGATGCTGTCCATTAAAATGAGTCCATGAGACAAACTGTCTTTCACCTCTGACAGTTCTCACCATGAGGCCTTGTGGGGATTAGCTCCAGAGTGCTGCGAGGGTCCGAACTGTATGCATCAAGTCTGCAATTATATAGCTAAAATTAACCCCTTTTTCACGGTTTCACGCAGTTTTCTGCAGTGCTGATTGAATTCTAATATAATGGGCTGCTCAGAAACTTGTGACAGCTGAATAAAAGTCTATCTGACGTGTGAAGCTTGAAGTTTTTGTTTTTTGTTAAAGTCAAACTGAAATTGATTTTTGTTTTGTGGGGGGTTTGACTTGTGTACTTTGTTGATCAAAATTGCAACTTCCAAAAAGTAGAGAAGATTTCTTGCAGTGACAGCCGCAATATCAATGTAATATTTGTGCAGTCGGACTCATAGCAAATTAGCACTTAGTCAAGTTTGCTGACTTTATCACGCCACTTTACTTAGGCTGCTTTTACACTAAATTTAAGCATCCACCAATTACGTGACAGTGGATGCTATTTACATAAGGTTGTTATAAAGTTTTAAGAGAAAAGTTCAGCCAAATAACTCCCTGGGTAAATCTATTGCCTGTCACATGTCCTTGTTTTTCTTTTTTTGATAGCTCTCCTTTCAGTTTTGTATTTTGCTGAGCCCTTTTTTATTTATGATAAGTGTGTATTGGTTTTCTTCTATTAAAAGGCATACAGTATTACAGTACTGTCAAATGTCTATAGCATTACGTTGTCTATGTAGCTCATTTTATGAACATAATATTTGTCTCCATTGTTGTTGATTAATTTCTTCAGTTTGAATGATTATTGCATTCTCCATGAATGAGATATGGTCTTGTCTGCCATTTCTTTCTAATTATCTATGTGTATCACAATCCAGATGCAGTGGCCCTTCATGATATAATTACAAACTGGTATTGAAAAGGAGAGGGGTTATTTATGCATTTTGCCTCTTGTAATTATAAGTTATTGGATTCCACACATGAAGGGGTGCTATAGGGTAGTCAAAGATAAGGAGTCATCATGCTGCAACCTGCATCTTACAGACTTATGTATGATAATGAATGATAGCACAAACATGTGGTTGTCATAAATACATTACAACTGTCCCTCCCGATGGTTATAGTGAAAACCATGCAGACTAGAAGGAAGTTTTCCATAATAAATGTTGTTGGTGTAAAAAAAAGATGATTGAAATAGAATATATAAATAGAATAATAAATAAATATTTTTTTTGTATTAGGAATTAATGATAAAAATGTCTGGGGGAATTAAAAGCTTGTTGGATGAAGCCAAGTGTGGCCATGCATTCAGCAAAGTCAGCCAGGCTGTTAAGACGCTCACAGATGCATGCAGATTTCATCCGTCACCTCTAACGACTTTTAACACCTGTGCCTTGTAGAATAGAATTTTTTCCAGACTATATTATCTTTTACCAAAACTGTTCAGACATGATGGGGAAATTTAACATATAAGACAAAATGATGGAGTCAGTCACAGAGATACAGAAAGAGGACAACACTATTGGTTAACATAACAGTATATCTGTAATCTGTAATTTCATTTAGAGAATCTTCATGTGATTCTTCACACCTTCTTTTCATTGCAAAAACCATGAATGAGAATGTTATAATGTAGAATATTCATGTGAAAAATCATTAAGGATACAAATCAGACCAGCTCATCAAGTGAACAGTTCTGCCTACATGGTCCAAGGACTGTGTTAATGCAACTAAATGTATCTGACTGATGGGGAGATTATTTTAGTTTGGACCAGATAAAGGTGAAATCAATCAGGCCACAAGTCAATTCTCAGTTCAGTCAGTTTATACCCACCCAGGATCTGCTCAAACCAAAGAAATAACTCTCTTTTATTAGTGTCCAAATACAAGTACATGTGATGAGCTTTCAATGTACATTCATACCACACATAGCCTGGTCAAAAGTATGTCCTTAAATGGAAAACCCATTAAATGAGCGAGCATAGTGAAACCATGTTCTTCTTCTGGCTTTTCTCCACTAAAACCCTCCTGGTCCTCCTTTCTATACATTTACCATATCAGGTAATACAGAGTCAAAGAGTTACACAACTCATACAAGATGAATACAATGTATAATACAATTACGCTGGCAACCAAAAATATGTAATTTAATCATCTTAAACATCTCAAATTTAAACCCATCCTTGTTTTCTTTTGTTTATGCAGGTCCCCTTTGTATGAACTAACATGGACAAAGTGGTCATCAGTCTCCTGCTTCTGGGAACCGCAGTTACGATGGTCCATGCATGTCCCAAATACTGTGTCTGCCAGAACCTCTCAGAGTCTCTGGGGACTCTGTGCCCCTCCAAAGGCCTGCTCTTTGTCCCACTGGACATCGACCGGCGAACTGTGGAGCTCCGGCTGGGCGGCAACTTCATCCTCAAGATCACTACTCAGGACTTTGCCAACATGTCTGGTCTGGTAGATCTCACCTTGTCCCGCAACACCATCAGCACCATCCAGCCTTTCTCTTTCATTGACCTGGAGACCCTGAGATCCCTGCACCTCGACAGTAACCGGTTGACTGAGCTGGGACCAGATGACCTTCGAGGTCTGGTCAACTTGCAGCACCTGATCCTCAACAACAATCAGCTGAGTCAGATCTCCAAAGCAACCTTTGAAGACTTGTTACTGACACTGGAGGATCTGGACTTGTCATATAACAACTTGCGCAGTGTACCTTGGGAAGCCATCCGCAAGATGGTCAACCTCCATCAGATGAGTCTGGATCATAACCTCATTTCCTTTATTGCAGAGGGAACTTTTATAGATCTGGATAAACTGGCCCGCTTGGACCTTACCTCCAACCGTCTCCAGAAGCTCCCTCCGGACCCAATATTTGCACGCTCCCAGAGCAGTGTAGTGATGAGCACTCCTTATGCACCTTCGCTCTCTTTAAGTTTTGGTGGAAATCCATTACACTGCAACTGTGAAGTGCTTTGGCTTCGAAGGCTGGAGCGTGAGGATGATATGGAAACCTGCGCTTCTCCTGCTAGTGTAAAGGGGCGCTACTTTTGGTCTGTTCGTGAGGAGGAGTTTGTTTGTGAGCCCCCTCTAATCACGCAACATACACACAAGTTACTAGTGCTGGAAGGCCAAACTGCTAGCCTGCGCTGCAAAGCAGTCGGCGATCCAATGCCAACTGTGCATTGGGTTGCTCCTGATGACCGTTTGATCAGCAATTCCTCCCGAGCAACAGTATATGAAAATGGCACACTGGACATTACAGTCACCACATCTAAGGATTATGGGACCTTTACTTGCATAGCTGCCAATGCTGCTGGGGAATCTACGGCCTCGATTGAGCTGTCAATCATTCAACTCCCCCATCTGAGTAATGGTACAAACCGTACCACGCAGTCCAAGTCTGGGCTTTCAGACATAACTAGCTCTACAAAGATCAGTAAAGGGGAGTCAAAACCTCTACCAGAGAAGGCGGTGTCTGTATCAGAAGTGACTGCCATTTCTGCTCTGGTCAAGTGGACTGTTAGCAAATCAACTCCAAAGGTCAAAATGTATCAGCTTCAGTACAACTGTTCTGAGGATGAAGTCCTCATTTACAGGTAAGAATGATTAATGAAACTCAATTACATCCAAGTAGGAGCTGAGACCTTTCTGGTCAAAGAGGGAAATTAAGCCAGAGGTATAATCTTTAACTTCAGAATACTCGCTGCTCAGTTTCTTGAGTCGATTGCTAATTGTTTGCTGGGTGGGCACTTGAGACAGTCAATTTCTTTGAAGTGTAACTCAGAGATCAAAATTAATTTTCCTTAATCCTTCCTGAGATGTTTCATTTTTTCTCAAAATTGACAATTGCTTTCACAAAAAGAATGAACAGCAAGTGCCCATCTTTAAGAAAAGTGAAACCCAAAGTTAAATCCTTGCCCTGAACTACTAATTAGAAATCCAAGAAGAAAAAGGATTATAGACCCTCATTTTAATGTATCCTTCCTAAGCTGCTCCAGTCCATAAAATGTAAGCTTGGAGACTGCAGCTGTAGATCTTTGGGCTCTATGAAATCAATTTCCTGTCAAATGAGACAGAGAAAGTAGTGACATTCAGCCAAGATAATTGAGCTGGAAATATAAAAACGAGCCTCAACATTTAACACTAAATCAGTTTGGGGAAGACATTAACAAAGGCCAAATATACAGGGCTGTGCAGTAAGAACAAACAAAAAGAAAAAAAATTTATGAGTCTTGTATGTGAATAAATAAGATGCATTTGAGCTCTTAGACATTTTGCGGTATTTGCTTTATATATCATTTTGGGTTGAGTATGTCACAGAAAAAAGAACTATGAATTTTCAATACCCTTTGTTCCACTAGTGATAGAAACATTGGATGACTCTTCTGCATTTCTTGTAAATGCATTTAGACAGATTCTTTAATATCAACAAAATTGCAAACATGGCACTGATGTGTGCTTTATAAACTGTAACCCCCCCCTGCGCCAGTATTACAATTATTTCCCTAATAACATCCCTGATACTGTTAGTGGCAGCTATTTTGAGACAAAAATAGCTGCCAATTTTCAATCCCTAATATTTTGTTAATTTCTTATTATCTTGTTAATTGCCTTTTCATCCTTAGTATACCGATTTATTATGGTGGTTTTCTCAGTGCGATCAGATTGCCCTTGGTATAGGATTTGATGCTTAAAATTGTGTTTATATGAAGTAGAAAAATGACCTAAAGCAACAGATTGATGTGCTCTAATACAATAATGGCCTTTTGCATGTCAGAAGACAAATTAGGAGCTGGAAGGAAAAGATAACGTGCACAGAGAGGCCAACTACTGTGCTTGAATTAATTTTGATATGACTTCATTGCTCGCACATGCACACCTACTGCGCTCCTCTAGTTGGCTGACACAGTTTCCCAGGACACTCCCCCACTCAAGCAATGGCGTGATTAAAAATCAATCAAAGCCACGTGGGGGAGGAGAAAGATTTCATGAGTTCTCTCAAACATGTGAGCCAACACAGCTTCTTCCTAGTTATGGAAAAAGGCAATTAAGAATGAATAATGAACTGCAGCCTCAATGGTGACTGGGTACTGTGGTGAAGGCGCTTCAGAGGGATCAAAAGCTATGGATGAACGTACTCCAGGCAAACAGCAAGCCAACAATGGATAGATGACTGAGAAATCTATTTATAGATGACTTTACAGAAATGTTTAGCACTATTCAAGGGCCATTTTCTATGGTACAGTAACAGCCAGTGATTGTTACTCCATGTTTTATATCTTAAGTGGTATATAATTTCTATTTCATCTTTTCTGCTATGCCGTGGGTACAAGAATCCCTGGTTGGGAATGACTAACATACATATTATAAAAGGATATAATTAAAATAATAAATGGAAAACTCATGCATATATGATTTTGTTGCCAGAAAAGAGTGACAATGCTGGACAGTTCTGGAAAATCCCAGAATACGTTCAACGGAAAGATCACAGTTATGGCAAATACACTATGGCTAAAGTATGTTTAACTATGTTTAACTAAAACTCATGGTTATGGTTACGGTATTTTTCAAGCAAACTATTGAAACTCTTTTAGATAGAACTGAATTTATAGTCGATGAAGGTTTTTAAGGGCGCCCCAGATATAAATACCTACGGCATAGATTTTGATTTTAGTTTTGATTAGTTGAGCGTTGAATTTCACACATTGACATCACCACAATGCTAGACGTATTTATTGTACATAATCCGGCTTTATCAATCAATCAGGCATTGTAAACCCTGTGTTTAGGTTCATTTATTAATACAGAGTGGTGAGTGTAGTGATCAGAAGGTGTGCAATGTAACAATGTTGCTATTTAGCGTTGAATTGATTGGCAACACATCTTAGGAGAATTAACCTACTCCCGGCACTGACTTACAATTTCAGTCAAAAGCAGTGGGGTTTAGCCAATAAGTCATGTTTAAACATCTGGAAGAATAACAAAGTGAGTTGAAACAACTTAATACATGTTAAATGGAAATTACAAGAAATATTTTTAGCCAAAACAATATTCAAAAAGTGGCCACTGAACACTTATCTCATTACTATTACTTCATGCATATCAAATGGGATATACTGGGACCAATTAAGTCATCTTTCTGAATTACTGTGCATATAAATTGCTACTTAGCATGCTTCATTTTGGCTATTTCTTCAATCTGCCCCAGCACAACAGACTGAGTCAGTGTTGCTTTTAACACTAAAGTTCTCTCTTCTTGTCTTGAACTCCCATAGCAAGAGGTCTGTTTTTTTATGCAGTGTCTTTCTGTCTCTCTGCCTCTTTTCAGGATGATTCCCATGACTAACAGAGCCTTTGTAGTAACTAATCTTGTCCCAGGGATGCAGTATGATCTCTGTGTCTTGGCCATCTGGGATGACACTGCCACCACCCTCACTGCCACCAACATTCTTGGCTGTGTCCAGTTCATCACCAGGGAGGACTACCCGCAGTGCCAGTCTCTTCACAGTGGTTTCCTGGGTGGCACCATGATCCTGGTCATTGGTGGCATCATTGTGGCCACGCTACTGGTATTCATCATCATCCTCATGGTGCGATATAAGGTGACTAGTGGCATCCAGACTAATAAATTACCCACTGTGAGCAACACATACTCACAGACCAATGGGGTGTTGAACAGGTTTAACGGTGCCCCGCCAAAGGTCAAATCCACAGTGGTAGTCATGCGTGAAGAAATGGTAGAGTTCAAGTGTGGATCCCTCCAGAGCAGTCTCTCTTCATCCTCATCATCTTCTAACTCATTAGACAGCCAAACAAGAAGGGGGGTTGGCGACCACTACAGCATGCAGGGCAGCGAATGCAGCACTCTGCCGAGCAGCAAGTTCAGGAGGCATGGCGCCAAAGCACAGCCAAACCTGGACCACCTTTTAGGGGCTTTCACCTCACTGGAACTGCGAGGGGTAGCGAGGGACCACCAAGGGGCTTCTGGCCCTTCCACCTCCTCTAATGCCATGATGATGGTGGCTATGGCACCCCCGTCCGATAAAGAACCCCTGCTCGGGAGGGCTGAGTCCACCACCATGCTGGGACGTCTCCTAGGGCTGCCACAGGAGGGTAAGCCCAAGAGGAGCCACTCATTTGACATGGGTCATGTGGGGGCCACACAGTGTCGCAGCAGTCACCCTCGCAGGATCAGTAACATCTGGACTAAGCGCAGTCTGTCTGTTAATGGCATGCTGTTGCAGTATGATGACAGTGAGGACGAGAAGCCCACTTTTGAGAGCTCTGAGTGGGTGATGGAAAGCACAGTTTGAGTAGTGCAGTCAGTCTAACTGTGAGGTCTATGGCCAAACAATAAATCTATATATAAAGGAACATGAGTGTGTAGGCAGGGATCTTCCAGAGGGAATCTGCCTTGGGTATTGCATGAAATTCATCCATGTGGATACTGTCAATGTAATTTTGTGGGAAAAGACACTGAAATCAATAGATTCCTGGCCATGATCTCAAATCTCTGACAGTGTCTAACTGTATTTGAAATATTGTTCCCAATTTAAAACAACATGTTGGATTGTGCAGATGGAATAATTCCTTATCCACAGGGCACGTGAGAGAAAGGGGGGAAAGAAAGATGAGAATTTCAAAGTGGATTTGCTACATCTTTATTAAACGAACTGAATGCCAAGAAGATCTGCCTCGACTGTAGTGAACTGGATGTAAATCACAATGTCTTGGACCCTCAGCATGAAATGGGACTACTGTAACAGTAGTGAAGGACCAGAGGAGTGAATAGAAATCATAGTCATTTTTATTTTCATCTGGGTTTTTCTAATTCATTTTCACTATTTATTATTTGAGGTCATCAGCAGGCACAGACACAGCTCTTTAATGTGGTTACAATGGTCAGTGATCAAAATAACACACAGAAGCTTCAATCACAAATTTTAGGCTTATTTTCATATAACAGTATGATCCTATGGTCTATACATCCGTATCAATGAACCACAATAAGCCACTCTTGTATTTCTACCTCAGGTTATGTATGAGGTTATTTATATATGAAAGCAAATGGAAATACAACAAACCCCAAATGACAAATAGCTCAAAACAAAAAGGTCTTTACTTGATTGCAAATGCTTCATATAATTATTTAGTCCCCAACCAATCAAATTCAGGATTTTTCCAGCTCAGGTTGAAGGCCTGCTGTGACAAAAAGTTATTTGATACTCTCCCCATTAACACAAGTGACAGTGGTCCCTGGAGGCTAAAAGGCCATTGATGTTAACAGAGTGTTTGCCTCGGGCTACAGTTTCAAATGCTATGAGCCCATATTACAGTGGCCAGACAGGAATAGTCTTTGAAATCCATCAAACCCACTTAATCATTTGTTTAAACCCACAGTAGGATGTATTATTTGGCTGTAATTCTCTTTAAGTAACACAAACAAGAGAGGACGACAATTACTCATTAACCAATTTAAATGGCTGAATGAGTCCAAATTTGTTCATTAGGTAATTAGCTTGATAAAGGTTATTATGCTGCTTAGGAGAAGATGTAAACGGGATAGAGTGGCCGGAAGATAACTTTTTAAGGGCCAAACAGCTGAAAACTCTCTAGTGTTCTATTTCACCAGATTGCATGATACATAACCTTTGTAGGTTTATGTATTATTTGAATTGAATTATCAAAGGAACCATTTATCTTTCATTCTCTTTCATACAGAGCTGTACATTACAGTGAGACACTTTGAATTAGTGGCTGTTCAGATTTCTGCCTACTGTCAACGGAGAAGTCCCCAAACATTTTGATGCCTTTCTCAATATCTTATTAGTCTCTGCTACATTTCAAAATGTGGGTTGGTCATAATTTTTTTTATGATTGTTTTCTTCCCTAGGTGTACCGTTCTGTATATTGGCATTTTTTGTATAATAACTGGTTGAGAATGTAAAGGGGTGGGAAATCGTGCAGTAGTACTTTTATTTTTATGTGAAGCAAAAAGTGAGAAGGTGCTTTACTGTGGTGTACCAACTTGGTTATTGTGTGTTGGCTCACTGAAATGGGATTTTATATGATGCTACAAGAAATGAAGGACTGGCTGTTTGTACAGGGTCAGTCCACTTAAATTATAAAAATCCCAATTTGTGACTTAGCTCTTGTGGTATTTAGCCATGTACTCTTGGTTTTATTTGTCCAGGTTTTGAGATATCCTTCTGAGATTTCAACCTCTTTGTCAACACAGCGGGGTTATAATAACATTCATACCTTAACGGCTATTCCTTTAATATCTCTTCATTATTTGTGGGCAATTTTGCTAATAAATGAGGACTGTTTTATGGCAACATTGGCTTTTATATGGTATTTGCATCAATGTGATGTAGCACCTTAAAGGATAAGTCTGGTGATATTATATAGTTTCCTCACTGTCAACAAATCCCATGAAAAGACCAAAACCAACAATGAGGTGTTTCTACTAACAAGTATTGTTTGTGTATCTAAAGCCTGATATATCATATTCCTTGGTGACAGTGTTCAATTGGTAATTTATATTATTTTAGTCAGTGCTCAGCTAAACCAAGACAAATATACAATTCAACATGGAAAATAAAGTGTTTTGAGTTTAAATGGAGCAGGTCTGTCAAAGAAATATCTTTGGAAATGAACAACTTCTTACTACTCCAATGACTGAGACCTTTGTTTCAATTTTCTCTCTAATTAGTGCCTAATTGAATATTATTTTCAGTGAACCTTATAGGAAATTATTTTTGAAAAATTAAACCTCATCATATCCTGACAGCCAATTGAACTGAAACATTTTAAATGTACATTTTGAGCACATTGACCAGCACAAACAAAATTCCATTCACCTCCATTGTATTGGGGTAGAGGCAGAAGTCTCAAATATGCATATCCTAAAATCTGTACAAATAAAGCCACATTTTCTGCATGGATAGATACTACTAGAGATAAATGAGAAAAAAAGTAGTGGTTTTTTTGTCATTTGGGTGTCTTGACCCTTTAACCTGCTTTCTCTACTTGTGACATCATGTAACACCCTCTTGCACTTTGCTAACTAAGAATACAATTTAAGTGTGTACTTGACTCAAAGTAGTCATGATTCTCACCTGAGGTTCTAGGACAAAAACAAAGAAAAAAACTGTTTGTGTGAAAACATTTTGCTACAAAACAATATAAAATATTGATTAATTCCTATGAACCAAACTGGCTCTTCTGTGTTTTCTCTTTTTGTAACATCTCACAGATACATTAAGTAATTCATGTGCCTTGGATTATATTACTAATTACATTTTTGGCCTTCATCCTTCTGAGCTTAAAGTGTTGCCTTACTGTCCCTACCCACAAAGTACAAAGTAGCTAATGGAGTGTCTTTGTTTACTGTGGATGAGCCAAGGGTTTTCCTCCTGAGGTCCAGCTGCTGTAATCAGGCTAGTCACTGCTGACTCACCTCAGCGCTGCCCTTATTACAAATCACCGGTACATGCAGCTCCTGGCCAGAGCCCATAATAAGGCCTTAATTCAAATAATCTGTCAGGACAGATGCTTACGGCAGCACAGAGTAAATATAATCTCTAAAAGAGCCAAGCATTGCATGATAAGACAACAATATGCACCTGTTGAAGGCTCAGGATGAGCATGACCATTGGATGTTGAATGAAGGAATGTTGTTATAATCACTGCTTTCACGAGGCAGAAGATATTCATATGAAGACAAATGTACTAATTGAAAAGACAAGCAGTGTGTCTTGAAGAGTCAACAACAGTTTTTTTAGAAAGTAAGTAAACCACCCGCCTAACTTTCATAGCTGTGATCGAATCATCATCAGCTTTATTTGTGTTAGCAGGTGAGAACATCTCACCTTGCCTGATGTGAAAATGCTTTTGAAATGACAGTAAATAACTTGCTAAAATGCAACTTTAACAAAGCTGATAAGATTCTTGTTGCATTTTCTGTGTGTTTCTCTCTTTGATGGATGCATTGCAAACAAACCAGAGTATCCATTTAAACAAAAGGGGCTTGTATCCTAAGCCCGGTGTTAAAGTTTGTTCAATTAAGTGGCTTATATCCTAAAGGTGTAAAATAGCTCAGGTTTGCAGATGAACTTGCAATACTGTTTAAAGAGAAAACACTTTTGGAACTGCAGGTGTGCCGCCATCAGATAAGAGGGAGCGTCAATATGTGAGGAAATCCTTGATTAAATTATATTTGTAAGCTTAAAAAAGGTAAAGTTGTGTGTCTGTGCAGCCTTTTTGACAGCTTTCTCTGTCTTTCTCTCTCATTTATTCGACTGGATGTTAGTCTCTCTCCCTCCATGTGTGTCTGATAAAACAATGCAGGAGATTTTACACCTACTTTACTCAGACTTTATATTTCAGATGTACTTTTGTTTGCCACAGTGGTCAGTCTGTGATGATAAATCCGGTACAGGGGGTATTTTTTCAATCATGGTTCTATGCACTTGATGTAAAGCTCTTATTTTGGAAGTCGCTTTGGATAAAAGCGTCTGCTAAATGCCTAAATGTAATGTTTTTTTATACATTTCCATTCCCTCCTCCCACAATTTGCACCTCTGAACAGGAACATTCTTAGTTAAGAGTCTACAGCCATGCTACCTGCTCTATGTGGCACACTGCACAGCACGGCTTTGAGCTACATGCATCAGCATTCAAACGTGATCAAATGCTGATGTTTATCATTCTCACCATCTTACTTAAGCATGTTAGCATTTGCTAGCATTGGTTAGCATAACATTTGCTAATTATTACATACTATGTACAGCTGAGGCCGTACAGCAGGTATTAAGGATCAAGGATTTGTCCTCTGGGTTAGGGTTAGGGTTCAGCAAACCCTGATTCAGCAAAGTAGCGCTTGACCCATCAGAGAAGTTAGCGAATTTAACAGTATTAATCCTTTGGTAACTATACATAACTGTACACTTCATGGCAATCCATCTAATAAAATTCAGTCTAAGTTGAAGAGAAATGTTGAGAAGAAAACAATCCAATTTATTTGGAATGAGGCGACTGATCTGACAACACATTCAGAGTCAGTGCCATGACTTAAGTGGAATTACTGGTTTGATATTCTGTCTGCTTGGACAAATCTAAATAAATACTTCTTTGATAACGATGTTTGATGCATACAGAAAAGGAACAGTAGATTTGTTGACTATCATTGTTAATTTGATTGTGCTGCCTACTGGGGACATTTATACTAATTATCTTACTCCTCTCTTATCTCTGACCTTCACTGTCAGTGATTTATTTAAAAAACTACAACAAAGTTTTGTTTTGAAGGGCAATAACCCCTTTTAGTTTTTTTGAAGTACTTTGTCTGCAGTTACTTTTATGCAGCATTTCCACACTAGCAGCCCCACAGTGCTTCTATCCATCATCTTTTATGCCTGAATATGGCCGGCATCAGTGTATTTTGTCTTTTTATAGCGGGAAAGCAGACTATATTGGAGGTCATGACAGAAAGTTTACATGGGGGGACTCTCACATTCCCCATAAAAGTGGGTGTCCATTACAGGGAGCTCTCTGAAAGAAAATCTTATCTATCGTCTACTTCTGCAGCCTCTTCACCACTTCCATGGAGATTCTTTATTCCCAGAATCCTATATTAATAACCTCATTATTAATAATGCCCGAGGGAAAGGCTGAGGGGTTTGTTTATTTGCGATACTCCGAGTCTGGGTGGAGAAAAGTTCTATGGCAGGATTGGAGAGTGAAATTTGAGCCTGCCAGAGGTTATTTTGTCTTGTCTCAGAGTTGGAATCCTCTCACTCAGTCTCAAGATCTCATCTGCTGTCACTCTTTCTCTCTCCCTGTAACAAGCAATTAAGTGACATCTGCCAGATAGTGTAATAATGTGTCAGAATGCAATGAAATACTCCACTGGATGTCTAGAAAATGCAATCAAATCACCACACTATTACATTAGCTGTCATTTATGGTATTTTTTCAAAAGTGTCTTGTGAATTTTTAACTGATAATGTAATTCCAGTCCTCATGTATTTATGTCAGCCGTCATGAATAAATATTATTGCGGTATTTTTAGTTATTAAAGCAAGTAAGTTTATCATTGTGAGAATCAGAGGTTGAAAACATACTCAGATCATTTACTTTAGTAAAAGTAGTAATACAATATAAGAAATAGTTACAAGTAAAGCATTCAAAACCTAAAGCTGCACAAATCAATATTTTTTATATTAACAATGAATTGAATGACCAAGTGTTAGTGAAAGGTGCCTCTCATGGTGACAAAACCACAGAATTATCACCAAACTCTGCAGTTCCCCTTAGCTCTACAGAGCATTTTAGCATTTTTCAGCTAATTGTTTTGGTTTCATAACCCACAGCTTTACTGTTTTGACTAAGTATCACCACTCTCATCAACCCCACTTCCAGCAGCAGCAGGCGGCTGTTTTCAGTGAAAAAGCTCTGATAAACCAACTGCACACTACCTGCATAGCACCAAACAGCACACAGACAAAGTTAGCAACTAGCACGTGAACATACTGTAATGGAGCATTTAGCTGCTTAAGAGCCAGACATTTGTCTCAGGAGTAAGTGAAGATCAAAACAGAGCCAGAAGGAGAGGGAATATTGAACTTTGGACGTTCACCAGGTGGCCAGAAAAACAACTCAATTTCAATGCTTGTATTGTGTTTGGGATATATAGGCCACTGTATGACAATGTTAGCCATGCCAACTTGATATGGCGATATGTGCAATTCATGGTTGGTTTGTTCTGCTGACCTCACGTGACCAAGAAAATAAAATAAATGCAGCTTTAAGTAAAGGCACTAAGGTAATATCAGAAAAAAATTATTCAAAATGTCACTGTCAAGTGAAAACAATGTATCTCCACAATGTTAACTTTCTTGAGCTAAGAAAAATAGCCCTCTTTTCAACCTTGTGACGTTGCATTTTGCTGACAATCCAGTGGGTTTAAATGGGATATTTATATAGGAACACATGATTCTTCAGTTTGTTTGAAAATGTCAAAATCACTAACTTTGGAGAAACATTGTTTTCAATAGACAGCAATGGAAAGTACACACAATCCAAAATAGCCCTTTTCCATAGACAATTATATTATTACTATTGGGTTATACTATAGGAAATACTCAAGTGAAGTACAAGTACCTCAAACTTTCCACCGCTATATACAGTTACTCAGGCATTACTCACTACCACAACCAATAATTGCGTGTCTCATATTGCAGCAACACCTCCACACCTCAAACTTTTACCAACTCCAACTTCTCAACTCTTCGACTACTAGCATGTCCAAGCTCAAGGACTACTGCAATATTTTTGACCCTCTGTTCACCTTATATGTGATGGGAGATTTGGCACTGAAATCACTTCTGTCTGCTGCCGATAGTTCTGTCCAGTGAGCATGTCAATACCAGCTAGTACAGACTACAAACTGGCAACTAACAACACTCTTATCTTCACAAGCTAAAACAAAAATCTCCCTCTTAAATAGTCTTATCAACAAACACACATTTCAACAAATTAAAGTCTGGTTGTGTATAAGGTTTAAAGTTTATCATTTCCGTATTGCAGTTGTACACCTGCCTACTCAACCTATAAAGACTTGCCTAATACGTTATTCACTTGACAGCTGATCAAAACAATCTGACTGAAGGAAGGCTTATACATATTCCTGTTTACTGAATTCACCCAGAGTAAAAGTAAAAATGTAATATTGCCATGCAGTGTGGAAAAGGCTCTCAAACGAAAACAGGAACATTAGACTCCGTCCAAGTTCAGTCACTGTGAAACAGGATTTGAACACCATCTTGCTTTCTGAATTTCATGTGTTTCCTTTTACCCATGATTGATTGTTAGAAATACGCCAGGCAGGCAATGCTCAGAAGCTTAAATCAATGGGACAACAAAAATAGAACATGGGTTGTCACAGTTTGACTGAGATGAATTAGTTTGTGTTAAAATGTTTGTATTATGTGTATTTTATTTTTTTACTTAAGGCTGCCCTATTTAAAGCAGAACCGTGATTAACCCACTGTAGTGCTTAGTTAGCAGCTACCTAGAGAAAAAGTAGAGCAAAAAAAACATTCCAAACTTGCATTAGCTGTTGGTCAGTGTTATGTTTTTAGGTTATTTCATAGCCCTAAAATGGCTGATCTTTTTCATATATTTACATTACGTACTTGACAAAGCAATGAAATCCAGTTGTAGTTTTTATTATTTGTATTTACATTTTATGCTGCTTCATCCTTCAACTCCACAACATCTCAAAAGATTGAACATTTAAACACATGTTCAGTTTACAACAGTTTAAAAAGCAGTTGCATTGGCTCCACATTGACACACACAACACTACAACATTGCAATGCTGCATACCCATTACGTCTCAATAATATTATAGAAATATAGCGTAATATTATGGGGTCTTCTAGTGACCGAGGGGCTTAAAGGACTGAACATGTAATCACAGTGCCTCCAGTTTGAATCTAGCTCCCCCCCCCCCTCTCTCTCTGTCTCTCTCTCTCATCACTGCACCCCATTTTTCAATTCATTTGTAATTTTTTTTAATAATATAATACATGTTAATGTTGGCAGCCCTGGGTTTTTGTCGTTGGCTATTTCCTAAACCTTAAATTCAAAAAAAGTATGGGACAAAACAGCACAAGCTGAATTTTTGATGTGAAAAAACAATGTTGTTAGGATTCCATTGCTTTCTGTAAAAAGCTGGCTTTTTCCAGTATCTAAACAGAATGTCAGGAATCCAAGACTGGGTACGAAAGGTAGGACTCAAAATGCAGATAATAGGTAACAAAAAATGCTCTTTCCCAGAGGATAACTAATAGTGATTACAAAAACCAAAACTGGAGGACAAACTCAACTCCATAAACAGAAATACTGATGAGGCAGCAAAACACCAGACTAATATCCAAATAAAAGACTAAACTAAACCAAATCAAAACTTCAATATTGTCACTATATTACTAGGAACAGACACAGGTGAAAGCAATCAGGACATGAAACAGTAAATGAGACGAACCAGCAACCAACAAGATTTCAAAATAAAACTGGAAGTAGCCAAACCAAAAACTCAAGAACACAAAAACACACAACATAATTTGTGGGCCATGACACAGCATTATCTATCATATAGGTAACAGATTACACTAAGGCACCATAACTCATTTTCAGTTATTATCAGTCCGATGTAGTCACCTAACCCTCGTCAGCTAACACTTCCTGAGAAAGCACCATAGAAATTGACACATCTGCTAAATCACGAATTGGAACTTAATAAGTAAATATTATCCAAGGCTTTATTTGAAAGGAAAATGTAATGTTATGTATTGATTTATGTCTGAGCTGTGTCTCAAACAGTGAGCGCAACATAATGTAGCTCACTATGACATCTGAAGCACGGCATGATGCATCTCAGCAGCTCACCTCAGCTCACCCCTTTGTAAAACATTGTATAAATGTCACTGAGCAAATACAGCAGAAGAAGTGTATGTCACCTTGAACCATTGCTCTCGGCATTGGCATGACTGCATTCACCTCCGTGTCATCCAGCTGGTTGGGATGATGAATTGGACTAAATCACTGCATCCAAACTGTAGCAGGTATATATGTGGTAAACTTGTTTGCAGATCTCATGCATAGAAATTGCCTCTGTAATTGAGAAGAGAGATTTTCTTTCTCAACAACAAGCATTATGAATATTTTATGGCACACTTTCAAGTCGTAAATGGTCCAGGAAATAAGCTCCATCCAGAAATTGTATTAACTGAAATGATATTTTCTCAGGGTTATCTGCCAGGTGAGCAGTCATCCTCTGGTTATATGTGTTTTGTTTTCCTTTACCAGTGTGGAAATTGGACAGAGACCAGCAACGATTCAGATTTATTCTGGTGTTTTCATATATTTCCCAAAAAGGAAAATAAGCAGGAAAATGAATTTGAACCAGTGTGTTTGTTGTGTGCATAGGAGATATGAAGCAAATTATACTGAGTACTGTCTTTTATATTTTCATTTTCATTTTCCTCTTTTATATTGACAATCAGGCTTTCTTGATCTAAAGTACAGAAAGCCAAAATGCAGTAATTTTACAATGCACATTTGATTAAAATAGAGACCAGAATCTGACTTACTGACATTTGAATTTACCATAAAAATATTAGCCATAGGAATGTTTAATTTGCAGTAACTACAAGACAGAGCCAGAAACCAAGTTGGTGCACTCTCTAAAACAGAGAAACAGCCAACTAAACCACTAACACAAGAGAGTTAATGTTTTATCAAGTGAAAGCTAGCTTGTAAGATGTTAGAACTTTCTACATGTATATTAACTTTACGGGATGAATTCATGTTTGGTCACATGTGTCTGCTGTATTTGTAAAAATACACATCAGAACAGGACCACTTATTAACTCCCAGCAGTTCAGAAGTAGTGTTAGAGAAGTCTTGGTGCAGTAATGCAGTAATAAACATATCACTGGGGTGTACACGAATAATCAATCCAAAAATAGAGCGTTCAGCATACAAAGTGATGCAATTTTCGAAAACACTCATGGGGCAAATTTCCAGGAGCTAAAAATGTCTCTTGCAAGATCTACAAAGTTTTACATAAAAAAATGGAAACATAACTTTTCTAACCAAAATTTATAAAAACTACCTGGCGAGTGTTTTACCATTATCAACCAACCAATCCCCTGAGACTGTAGCAGAGTGCCTCCCAGACAGATATGCCGCTTGGGTCAGAGTAAAGGTACATGTACTTCCTGTGTCCTGCTAGCATACCCTGCAGCCATGACTGAAATCCCTCTGGACTGCCTGTGGACAAACACGAAGGATAAGATACAGGACATAACTTGGACTGGAAAGGTGGAATTACAAGGCTTTACCGTCTGCAGAGACTCACTGTGGAAACATTGATGCATTTCAGCTCCGTCATTACTGACGTCAAGGCAGCATGATTTGCACTTTTACAAAAAGGCCCCCATGACATGTTTATTCATTCATTTTCTACTTCTCCTAATTAGAGTTCAGGGTCACCCGAGACTGGAGTTTATACAAGCAGGCAACCGGAGAGAAGGAAGTAAAAAATCTTGGACGTGATTGAAGCATTTTTACAGCTATACCACCTTTATCTCTTTTTAAGGAATGATAATCATGACTTTCTCTGCATTAAGCACATGACAACCATAATAATTATTTGATGCTGTTGATCAATGTTGAATAATAAATAAGCTGTTATTGAATTAGTTGGATCTTTATAGCTTTGAACCATCTGTTGCGTGAATTGAAAGTTTTCTTACTGACAGGAACTATAATGTATGTTTTAGTTATTCTGAGGTAAGTAGCAGTAAAGTATAGGTGTGGTTTAGGACATTAATTTTAAATAATAGCAGCATTACAATGCATGCAGATGATTCCACAATGTATGCATCAGCGTGGACATTATCCCCAAAGCAAATTAGTTCTGATTGTACTACCTTGAATATATTTCAATGACTTAGTTCATTTATTTTTCACCTACATTTCTAAAATCTCTGGTAAAAATAAAATAAATAATACAATTTCTGGATAATAAATAAAATAATCTATGTATGGTTAAGGTTAGGCAACTAAAGGTTGTGGTTAATTTATGGAAAGATTGTGGTTACAGTTAATAAAAAAACTAACATTATTTGTAGGTCTGTGACAGGATGCTAACTCTGGCCTCCTGTGTGAAAGCCCATCCAACAACCTGTCCTCCACACTCTTACTTACTTTTTTGCTACATCAAAACACAGTACTTTCTTTATTGGCACTTAAGTTGGCAGTGCACAATAATTGTGAGGCGTGGAATCATCCAAAATGAATGTAAATCTGAGGGTACGGCCAGGGTTGTGTAAATGACAGTATAAAACAGCAGACAAAGTTAAGTTTAGAATCAGAATCAGAATCAGAATCAGAAATACTTTATTAATCCCAGAAGGGAAATTGCTTTTTACTTGCGTGATGAAGCAAAAAGCAGGTGGGATTGGAAAAACTGCTTAGCAGACTTACAGTGACAAACCACAAACTGTAAGCTATAGAGCGTCTTGGTAAACATTTTAATATCAGTAACCTCTATCACTGTTGTGACGACCCTCTGTCGTATTGGTGTTGTGCTGTCTCTCTCTCTCTCTCTCTCTCTCTCTCTCTCTCTCTCTCTCTCCTTGTGTTTCAGGTGATGAGTGGGTGTGGCCAGATGGCAATTGGGAACACCTGGGCCCGGTGTTCTCTTTCTGAGTTAAAAAGGGCGCGGTTGACACACAAAGGGAGCTCTCTCAGAGGATCTGAGGGGCAGAACTCTGGACGGGGACGTGTAGCC
>JAVQJD010093661.1:0-10330 GCA_036023655.1 Nannoperca australis | reverse complement strand
GCGCTGCTCCGTCCCATCGGTCGACCTGCCTACTCGCCAGTTGCGAGTCCATCGTCTCCTTAGTCTTGTGATTTCCTGTACTGGTTTCCATTTGAGAATAAACTCTCGTTGTACTAATTCTGTCGGCTTCTCTGTATTCTGGGGTCCAGGCAAACCTGAACTAAGACAAGTAACATACTGTAATTTGCTGTAGTTTTGGTTGCTAAACTAACGTGATGTGACTGTAATACAGCATTCATGTCATGTAAGATGTATCTTAATTACCACTTTCCAAATTGTAATTGTCTAAATGATGATGGGGCAGCTCCGTTTTTTCTGAAAACAATGTGGTAATAATATGGAAGTCCCTGAAGACCACACAAATATGGATGGAACAGCCAAAGTTTGTCATTCAATGTTTTAAACCTAAATGTAATTGATTTAGAACTATATAGTTAATGCACACTATTTGTAACCCTCACACTACCAGCTGTGCATTCATACAAGCTGTACAATTCATTAAGCTGCATATAATGAGGACGTTCATCATTAGTATTGTTCTATCTAGAGAAGTGTCTTGTCAAAGACAGATATTAGTTTTCATAGTGCAACACTGAACATTGTGCTGATCCATTTAACTTCACCATTTTAAATCCATCTTCCCACCCATTCCATAGTTCCAACACATTCACACTTCTGGTTCAACTTTTACCTCCTGTACCTTTTGGTTACGTGCAGGCAGAGTTTCCACTTTTAGTTTTACCTCCAAAAAGGTGGTTTAGATAATCTGGTTTAACTGTTAGCTTGTTTACAACCTGTGTGATCATGTGTGTTGCCTGGATGTAGCAATGTTGCTGAGTTGTGGCGTGTTTGTTGTAGTGATATTGCCATGTTCACAGATGTTTAGTACAGTGTTATCATAAAACACAGAAATAATAGACAAAAGTTGTAATACACCAGAAGTATACTTCATTTGTTATTGAGTCGAGCTAGGAAGTTGGTTTTCATCTGACATGACACCTGTGTTGATGACATATTTCTAATTGGCAAAGAAATGTGTAAATTCCTCTTATTTGAAATAACAAACAATGAAATTATGAAATCTATGAAAATAACTGGAGACGTTATGTTTAACAACAACTGAAAATAAGAGAAGAAAGAAGCATGGTCATTGAAGGAGTAAAGTGAATTGTTTCACTAATCTCACATATTAAACAGTTTCATTATTTTTGCCCCAGAGATCTTTAAAACACCATGTCAAATCAATTTTATCAATGAAGTAATGGTCAAAATGCCCCTTCAGCAACCTTGTACACTTCCCCTGAGAATCGTTACAAGCTAAAAGGGTTTTAGCCTTACTGACAGCACAGAGCAAAGTGAAAGCAGATATACTTACATAATTTAACATAAGTGAGAAATGTAATCCATAAACCCCTCAATTTCAAACTGTATTTCATGGTATACCTGTAATTTAACAAAATGCAAAATTATTCCATTTGTTTTTCGCAATGGGAAATTACACTAGTATATAAATATTCCCGCCCGCCCCTGCGAGCAGTCTGTTCCTCCTTCAAGCTCGGGTCCTCACCAGAGGCCTGGGAGCTTGAAGGTCCTGCAACGTATCTTAGCTGTTCCTAGGACTGCACTCTTCTGGAAGGAGATCTCTGATGTTGTTAAAGGAATCTGCTGGAGCCACTCTCCCAGTTTGTGTTCCTATTACCATGGAGACCACTGTTGCCTTCACATCTTTTCTAGTTCTTCTCGCAACCCTTGGTATTTCTCAAGCTTCTCGTGTTCCTTCTTCCTGATGTCTATTACTACTGCCTTCTTATATATGTGTGTATATATATATAGTTTTCTCCTAGAGGAGCATCTTGCCTGAAGATCTCCCTACATGTACATGTATGAGAAACTGCTGGTAGTCCTGTAAGAAAGACAGACTACAAAGTCAACATACGTTTTCGAAAATGTCTAAATGTCTTACATAATTTGTTAAGGACTAGAAGATACAGAAGTCCATTTTCCATTAAGAAAAAAATAATGTATGAAGTTATGCATCATAGAAATCATCAGTGTTCAGTCAGAATTCTGAGATATGAAATCAGAATTTTTAGATTGTCAAACTTTTGGTTCAACAAGTCAAACATGAGAAACTATTATGAAGTACTAAGAGTAGATGGAGAATTTTGTAGTAATCTTGATATGTATTTTTTGGTGGACTCATACATTGATACATTGAAGTATTTTCTTAAAATTAGATTTTGTTCTTGTGATGTGACGAGATATCACATAACATTTGAACTTAATCAAGTATCATGTAAAAGTTAGAACCTATATTTATTACATTCTATTTAAATAAAATTTTACTCACAGCACCCAGTCTATTTGTCTTCATGTATCCTGAGTAGGTGATTTGCTCTATCTTCCCCATTAGTTCCCAGTTAAAACGTGAGCATTTTATGTAAAATTGTGGCAAGTAAGAAAAAAATCATTGTTTAAGAGCACTCAGGCTTTAAGAGAAAGAGGCTTGCAGATTTACCAATTAACTTTTACCATGCTTTAATACAGCATGATTACATACTGATTATTGTGATTTCACTCAACTCATAAATATAAAAGTCCTCAAAGGACCACATTTATGGTATGTGTTACTGTGCAGAAGCTTAGAAGCTGCACAAACTTCTTTAATGCCTTGTCCATTTTCTTTAATTCTACTCAGTGGAAAACAAGTTGAATTCACAGAGAGAGTCTCTAAGAATGTGTACTCAAAAAGAAAGTGTATTTGGTCATTTGAAAGAATTCTTACTGTCATTTAAATTTAAACTGACTTAATGTGGACAATGTTCTTCAGTCAAGGTACACAAAAAGACGTAGACAAACCTTATATACTTTACTATATCATTATAAACAATCTTCATTGTTTTCATTATACACATTTTAAAAATGGAACGAAACATACCTACAGTAACTTTCAAAAGTAATAGGGTTTTACACTATGTGGCCAAAACTATTAGACACCTCTTGTGTGCTTTTGGTCTGGGACTGTTTTTCATGGTTTGGGCTGGGTCCCTTAGGTTCCAGTAAAAGGAAATGTTTTTGTCAGTTTGGTGTAGAAGAACTTGAGTGACCTGCACAGAGCCCTGACATCGACCCCATTGCTACACAATAATGTTTATTTTCTCTAATGTTTCTCAAATCTTTGCTTTTCCATTGTGACAAACATGATAGCCATAACTTAAAAATTATTAAAATAGGAAAAATCTAAGAGGGTACTGTCCACTTGCAATTTAGACATACACAACCTGTGATGAGGAGTCAAGAGGACACAGGCTTTGAATTATGATCTAAAGCCAAAAACCAAGGCCCTAAAGAATTCTCCTGTCACGGTGATACTGGTCCATGAATCATTTCTGAAATCATCCATCCATCCATCCATCCATTCATTCCAAACTTTCTACTGGTGAGGTCACAGGGGGCTGAGGCTATCCCAGCATGCATTAGGGGAGAGAAAGGGTCCACCATGGACCGGGCTAATCTATCACAGGGCTAACACATGTGGTTTTACACATGAAGTTCAACTCACCTGTCACAAGAAGTACTACTCAGCCTGTGAAAACAGTTGTCTAGTGTCTAATGCGGCTCTGGAGGGAGTTTTCTTACAATATAATATCTCAGATAGGGCTGCAGATTTTTTTATTGAAAATATCTGCATTCTGAACTGGAGATGTGGAGTTCGAAAAATTTTGGCATTTAGCAGGCATGGAGAGTCTAATGAAAGATGCTACCAAATTGCATTATGGGAAATGTAGGACGCCACGTTTTTAGAACTTGACTCTTAAAAAAGCCTAAAAATCCGTATCCCTCTGCCTCTGCTGCTTTGATTGTGACCATTTCTTTTTCTAACTCGTCTCTCACAGGTCACCTGACTTTATGGAAGTGCAATGCTAATAAAGTGGAGTGCCGCTTTAAATAGCATTTCTGTGGACTGTGTGTGAAATCTGGAGCACCTAGGGGAAACCCACTCAAAAACAATGCATCTTACTGGTGGGCAGCATGGTGTCTCAGTGGGCAGCCCTGTCACCTCACAGTAAGAGGAAGAAGTCCTAATCAAAATATTTTTCATCTATTCACAACAACTTCCTTTTATTCGCTATCTTAAATAAAAGATAAGAATAAATCAAATGAAATGAAAACAGATGCCAGGAAGATACTTTCTCCATCCCAAATGGAATCCTAAAAAGCAAATAACTTCTATTTGATTACTTAGAAACGTTGCATTTATTTCCACAGGGAATTCCTCATTGTGTGGTTGTGCATGATGTGTGCAGCTGGAGATAGAGATTCCCTGTGTCCAAGCACTGTAACATTTGAGGGGGCAGAGAGGCAGTAGACCGACGCAGCCAGAAACAAGACTGGCGTTACTACTCGCACTCCTCACAGCTGACTGCCATCATGGCTGATGATCAATCACTGCACCGCCATGCACTCGTCAGCTCTCACATTCTTACAAAAATGCTGTCTGAAGTCCCTCGGGTTCTCTTTTATCCGCTATAATGTTCTCATCAGTGTTCCCCACCAGAGGAGCAGGCTTTGGACTTTAAAGCTGTATGACGCCATTTGCTCATGTAAGCATACAGCTGATATTATGGAGCATTGATCAGTGCTACACTGTTTGCATACGAGAGGACATTAACCTCAATGTCTATTGATTCATTAGTAGTAGAAGTTAGCAGTGGAGAATAAGTTATAGAGGTCCTTGTCTGACGCCCTTATGCCGTGAAAATGCATTGACTGTTCCAAAAATGGTTCATATGACTTCTTTCTGATCTGCTATCTGCTGTCACAGCCACGGCTCCAGCTGCTACTGTATATCATGTTGGCAAGTAGGCCAATAACTAAAATATCTAACTTCCTGTTGTTTTTAGAACAACAATATGCACTTGTCACTCGCACGTATCCATGCTTCACTTTCTTTGTCACCTTTTTCTACTCTCTGTCTCCCCCTGGGGATGCATGCCTCGCAGTTTAAAACCTTCTGTCCTGGCTAAAAGAAACCAGTAGGAGTCAGGAAACAAACAGCAGTCTGCCATTAAAATGAATGAGGTGGCTGCATTCTTTGTCAGTCTGAACACGGCCTAAGCCCTTTGAAATGACCAATGCTGTTGTTTTTCATGTAAGGACAGTGTCTGCTAGTAGTTGTGGTGGCAGTAGTAGCAGCAATAACATCATAAATGTAGCATAAAAGAATAAAACTCCTGCATGCTGTCTGCATCTCCAAATGACTTTAATACTTCAATACTAGCTTTGAGACAGTGAGCGGTGCAGGCTGTATCTGCCTTCGTGGTTCTTCTATTATGCAATTCTCAGCCAAGACAACTCCAAGGACAAAAAAAGAAAAAAACTCAAATGTTCTTGGCCTTGAATAAATCATTTATTAGCACAACATGGTGGCAATCAGAAGTTTCCATATTTTAATCAGGAGAGACTACTTGAAAAGGGGGCTTAGAGAGTTATTTATGAAATGAATATATGCGACTGCGTAATGTAAAAAGAGTTGAACAGAAAGTGCTTTAAGTGATTAGACCTCATCATCAAATTATGCTTTTTCACATTGCTAGTCCTGACATGAGCCACATAGTTAGGTTCCTTAAAAACAAGGTGGTGAAAATCTGAGGATCATGAGGCTACGGCTGAAAATCTGGACAGATGTGAAACACTTTCCTAACTGAACAAAGTGTGCAGTGGTCCCTGATGTCCCAGACCACCAAGGGCCCCAAAAGCCACACAGTGATTGTGTGCGAGTTGGTTTTTGGTTATTTGTTGTGTCATCATGCCTCTTAGCAACATGTTCATACGGCATTGAACATACTGAGCATAAATGTTGCTTTGTTCTATACGCTGCTGTAGACAAAGGAGGAAAAATATCCCAAGTTGCAGGATTTTCCAACATAAAATCAGGCTTTCACCATCTGAAGAGAAGTTCATGCACATCTGCATTTGTGGAACAGCCAATAGAAATGCCTTCTCTCTGAAATAACTTGTGATCACAGGCTAAAAACAGAGCCAAGAGGAGGTGCAGAAATAGATGTTTTCTCTCAGACCACTTGAATTACAATATGCTACATGGTTATTATGGTATTTTTGCCCAGTGACATCAAAACAAATACTGCTTACCCCTCCTTTAATGCACAAATGTAAGATTGGTATCGATAATAAAAGCATATTTCTCAAAAATGTAAACTAAACTACACTACCCTTAAAAAACCCACATGAAACAACAAGCTTCTGCTCAGACGACGCAGGAATGGGAAGAAAATCCTCACTTTCAAACCACATTATTAGTTCAATTAGTACCTGCATGTGTGACCCAAAACTGCCTCTCTAAATGACAAGCTCCAACCAGCTGTGTCTTAATTACGCCTGCTGGCGAATGACTTCCTGTGTTTCTTCTTTGTTGCCACAAGATTATCCTTCACCGTGCTTCAACATGCTTAGGTAAGCGTGTTTTAGCCTGGGCTCGTGGAGATGCATTGATTTGCCCAGAGAGCTTGTCAATGTGTCATTGTCATTCTGCAGCTGCTCAAATTCAACATCTGGAGGGAATTCGGATTTGATCCTAGGAATCAATACTTTCCTGTCATGGTAATAGGAGTTGCTAATTACTTTATAACAGTTGTCTCCTGGATGAAAGTCCTGTGTTGTTTGACCCTTCCATCCACCTGATCTCCTCCCTAGGGGGACTTTGGTGCTCTTTATATGTCACCATTTAACAATAAATGTAAACATGGGTCGTAAGGCACAGGCAACCTAGGCAGTTGTGTTTTTGGGGCGGACAGTCTCTGAGAGTTACATGAGAAGATGGATATCATTGGATTGCTTAAAGCTCATTAAATAACTGTAATGATCTGTGAAAAAATAAACAAAGGGTAAAAATGATCAAGCTTCAGTTTTAAAAACCGTTTACTGAGCTGAAGAGGTGCTGGTAGGCTGATTATTTTGAAACCTTGGACACCTTTGTCTCCCACACAGTGGAAGATAGTCCTGCAGAGGGGCAACTTCATGCTAAGTTAAGCTATCCTGGCACTAACATCATATGTTCGGTTATGAGAGGGATTTTGATCGGCCAGCAATTACAAACTATTTCATGTAAATAAATCAGCCTTCTCATTAGCAATATTGTGTTTATTTAATCAGAGATAAGATACTTTGTTTTTCACATTATTATGATACTATCATGGATAGTTTGGGATTTTGATAAGAGTTTAAAGATCCCCTCCAGACATGTTTTAACTATATATAAATTGGTCTACTTTGAATAATAATTTGTATCTGATAAGTTCTTTTCACAAAAAGTTAAATTATCTTGTTAAAATCTTTGAAATGACATCTCCTTCTTCTCCTTCAATCTTCTTCAAAAATTCTGAATCTATAAATATAAGTTGAACTGCTGGACAACAGGTGTTTCCTACTCCATAGTAAATTCTCAGTGTATGTGCACTGGAGGATCCAAGTTTCCACATCACACTTATGCAAGTTGAATATTGGACCAGGAATAGCTTCAGGGTGGGATATTAGCACCAGCTAACAGCCAAATGCTGGTAAAATATGAAAGTGGCTGGTCGATTTCATGGACAAAATAACAATTTACTATTGATTCGTTGGTGAATTTGAACATTTATCTGCCAGTGGCTGGTAGATATTCACATTTAAACATTTATTTTCCAACCCTGGTTGGCTTCCCAACTTTTTGTGATGTTACAAATCTTGCTTGTGGGTCCACCCATGAAAATCGGATTTCCAGTGAGCTCATAGAAACTCTCTACTTTCAGCAGATGAATGTGAAAACATCCTTCTAGTGTCAAACTCTGCACATACAGTACCAGTCAAAAGCTTAGACACACTTTCCCATTCACTAGAATGGGAAACTTTTGACTTTACACTGTTCTGTACAGTGAAACTCAGACATTCAACTGTGGGAACAAGAAGAAAGACATAGGTGGACATTAAATAACTAATTTGCTTCAGTGTTCTGTGGCTGTGATATTGACTATCTGTGAGTGCACCTGAAGCAAGCCTGCATGGAGTGAAATCGACTTGATGTTATAATACAGTATTATTGACTGCTGGGGGAGAAAAGAGAAACATAATAATGCAAATTGGACTATGCACTTAATTAGCTGGGGTCTTTTGTATGATTTGTGCGTCTCTTTGAAGGGATCCATTCATTCATATTTTTGGCACTATTACAGAATAATCAAGGCAGTAAACACTGAGGCTGAATAGATGTCAGCAAAAAAGACTTGAAGAGCTTTCAGGTAGAAAGCTTTGAAGTTAACAAGCATGTATTAAGTCTATAGTATAGAGCATGTATTATATCCCCTGTGTTAATTGAACATAAACAAGGAACATAACAGAGAAAAGAGTCACTGAATTGATTATAAGGGATCATCAGCTGTACATATTCAGCTTCAGCTTCTCATCACTGCTCTATTAAAAGACACTGCTCAATACACAGCACCACCGTTCTCACAGAAATTGATTGTATAATGGTGTTGTTTTGTCTGTTGCTTTCAGCTATATGTAATGTCACTGAGTCTCCACAGTCTTGCAGGATTACAGAGTCCAAGCCGGGCCCAGTTCTAGGCGTGGGCACGGAGGGGCAAGTCAAGTCTTCTCTGTTATGTTCACGTTTTGTGCTTTGCTTAGCGGCAAGACAATTTTGCAATTGGTTCAATGTTGCAAAAACTCTGATAATGTATCATTATGGCAGTTATGTACTTAAAGATGTTAATGATCTATTGTCCTCTAGTATAGCTGTGTTACAGTGACTCTATGGACTGATTCATCTCTGTGCTCTGTTTTACATACTGTGAGTATATCTTGCTTTCCCATGGTGCTCTCTTCAATCTGCCTGGCAACACTTGATGGATGGCCTTGAATTATACTGTTGATTTCAGACTTGTTAATGCATGAATATGCGTGACAGTGACAAATTGCATTAAATACTTACCAGGGTGGCGTACATCAATATGTACAGGTATGTACAGTATACGGTACTGTGTGTAGGGCAAATAATGCATACTGATTGATGTATTGATGGAACCAATGGTCTTGAGGCTAAGTGCTACAGACAGGGTAGCAAATTCTGAAAGTATTGAGAGATGTACCAACAAATAGTTTTTTTCCTTTAATGGGATTTATTGACAATAAAATACATGGAACAATGGAAACATTATTCTTTGAAGGTTTATTTTAATATAAGACAATTCAAGACAGGGTCTCAAGGATCCACTTCATAGCTCTTATCATGTTGGTTGATATTGTGCTTTAGTGGTGCATATTCCCATATTCCCAGACAAAGTTCTAATTAATTAAACTACCACAAAGCAGCTACCACACAGTGGACCTTTGTGGGCTGTTGGGGAGGTCGCCTGCTTCGCAGGCTGACAATCCAGCCTTGGTGATGACGCAAAATGATGAGGATTCAGAAATGTCAGAAATCTGAATTTACTGCTCACTGAATAGTACACTATTGAGTGTTAATTATGTAGAGAATATGGAATGAATCATTGGGAGGATGCCGTAGGACTCAGAGGTAAGTCCTTCATAGAAATCGCTTGTACAACTTGTAAGTTACTGCAGACACAAGCAAAACAATGAAACTGGTATTATGTTGACTACTTAACATAAGTCTTAACAGGTATCCAAACTGAACTCAGTCATCATCTTGGCTGCAAAATGTTGTGTCACTGAATATTTACCAAATTAGCAGGGGATTTTCTGGCAGTGATGCTGTAAATGTGCACAGCCACGACTTTGTTCATTTGAATCCACTGCTGCTAATTAAGACCTCTTCAGTAGGACTTGGAGTCCACGTGCTACTTCAACAACGTGTGTTTATTACACCAGCTCAGTGCCCTCGCAGGAGCTTCAAGTTCCATGACACTTGCTTTGGGAAGATTGCTCAGAGGATTAGAATCATAATATGAGAATTATAATATAATATAATTATCTGAGGATGACAAAAAGCTCTTGTATATGTGGGAGATATTAGGATTGCTATACTAATGGCACTGTTTGAGGACTTTCAGTCAGGATTCAGACTGCATTATAGCACAGAGACAGCACTGGTACAAATGACCTTCTAATAGTGCATCAGACAAAGGACTTGTCTTTGTACTTCTCCTGTTAGATCTTAGTGCCGTATTCGATACCATTGACCATCACATTCTACTACAGAGACTAGAACATTTAATTGGCATTAAAGGCACCGCACTAAGCTGGTTTAAATCCTATTTATCAGATCGATATCAGTTTGTACACGTTAATGATGAATCCTCTATGCACACCA
>JAVQJD010093659.1:0-25664 GCA_036023655.1 Nannoperca australis | reverse complement strand
AGAGGAGAAGAACAGAAGAGGCTTGAGAGGAGACGACACCAGAGTCCCAGTCCCAGACTGTGTTACGGAGTTGCAACGGGAAAGTGGCCCGTGCAACCGAGTGCACTCGGTGTGTTTGTGTTTGTGTTTATGTTGTTTACTGTGTTAACCCTATTTGTTTAGACAAAGTTGCAGAAGGAAAGTGGCCTCTGCAACTGAGTCTGTGTTACGAGGCTGCCGAAGGAAAGTGTCCCGTGCAGCCTTATTGATTAATAAATTAATGGTTTCAGCACTTAAAGTAAAGTTTGGCGTAAGTTTGGCGGAATTAAATTTGATGCAGCAGAGATCCAGATATCTGGACTTTGTAGTCTCCCTCCAAATATGTTTCATAAAAATGTTCCTTTAATGCAACTCATGATTGTCTTTTCATTAGACTCACCCAGCCCAGCAAAAGCCCACATATTTAAAACTTCACACCCTGTTTATAACACAGGCCTTTAAACCAACCTTTAGCCTTGCCGATAAATATCACGTTTACTGGAAACCCAGTTCTTAACTTTTCTTTCTTTTTTTCTTTTTTCTTTAATTTTCACTTCATCCAAGGAACATTGGACTGAACATACTAAAACAATGTCCAGTTTTTGAAGCTCAATGCCTTGCTCAAGGCAACATCAGAAGAGGTTTTGGAGGAAAGGGAAAACATTGTTTATCCAATCTCCCTACCCACATTTTCCTGGTTAGTCCCCAGATTCAGCCCATGGTTATCCAGTTGCAAACCAGACACCCTAATCTGTAAGTTGCTGATGTGCCTTCAGCCAGGGGTGTGTGCAGGGGGTGGCCAATATGGTAATATTTCTGTGCTTTTGTACAGTATGCTTTATTTCCGTTCTGATGTTATTCAAACTCCTCTGTCCCTCTGCGATGCAACAGCCTGAACAATGTCTAATTCTCTCACACTTCATTTATATAAAATCTGTTGTTTTATGTTGAACACAATTTCCAAAACCTCTCTCTCTCATCCTGTCTGGAAGAGAACACTTTTTGTGGCATATGGGAGGAGGGATGGCATTCTCAAATTTATAAGCTTTAAAAAAAAAAAACTCTTTGGCTTTTTCTCTCTTTCTGACTCTGTTCTCTTTGTGTGCTAGTGCTATTGGTCGGGTTGTCTCTTCTCTTCTCAGACCAGAACAAAACACACAGTGCTGTCAGAAAAGCCTGGCCTCTGAACACTTCAAAAGTTCATCTGTCCCTCTGCTGAGGATTGTGGCTTTGGAAGGAGGAACAGCTTAATCACTCAAAGGCGAACAGAGGAAGTGCAAATCAAACAAATGCAGAACTAACAGAACACAGTGAGTGTGCGAGTGAGGGAAAGAACACACAACTGCATACACACACACACACACACACAAACACATACGTACAAGTGTGGCAGGTGGCTCCAGTATATCCTGTGCCATCGCAGGTACAGCTAAAACTCTCCCATGTTTGTTTACACCTTCCACCGTGTTCACAATGATTAGGCATGCACCTGGAGGGAGAGAAAAAAATAAAGAGAGAGAGAGAAAACCTTTAAATATTTAAAAACACATAAACACACACAGCAACACTACGTCCTTCTATAATAGTCGCATGCTTCAGATGATTTCTGATATGACAAGTATAGTTATGTTGACATGACTATACAGTATTTATAGTATTATAATCTAACATACTTCCTGCAAAACATGTGTCACATGTGTGACATTTAGATATTCTTAGTGACACAAGAAATACCTTTGACCATGAGTGTGTCTGATGTGTCATTTACTGTATGTTAAATACTGTATGTTCACTGTCATGTTGAATTCAAAACATTCATCAGGTATGTTTTTTAAAATAATTTTATCGACCACACATACATTAGCATGCAAAGGATCCTAGAAATTCAAACACATTTACAGCAGCAGTAGGATCTAAACTGTGTAATAATGAGTGTAAATATTTCAGTTGATTAAATATAGCTATCAGAAAACAACCCCTCCACCTTTAGTTATTGTGACATGGATGAGTAGCCAACTGATTGCATCTTTTTCTTTGTGCTTAGGTCCTTTGTTCACACAACAGCCTTTCACATCCAATAATGGTGCTTTTAGACAACATTTTCAGGGGAGATCAAGTGGAAACATCGCAGATGAGATAAAAGTGTGAACAAGCAAATGTTTAAAGTTTTCAGAATTGCGACATGTTAAGTAAACTTAGATGTGAGCTTATAACTTATCATTTTACGTTAATAATTTATTTATAATCATTTGATTGTATACTTAGTAATTAAATATGTCTTTATCAACAACCTGTTTCATGCATCTTGTGTTCAACCTTAAAGTATATGCAGTTTTTCTACGACACACGTCAGCACGTTTGAATTGACCACACAATACAGGTGTTTTCATTGATAATATGATTGAAACTGTCAATTTAGTATGGCAGGAATTACTGGTCAATTTGGTTAACAGGAAGCTATAGTGAGCTGCAGTAAATAACAATTTTATACTTTACTCATTACATGACAACATAGGTAAAGAAAAATATCGATGAGAACAACTAAAGTGAGTGCCTTTAGTTAGTAAGTGCCTATACTGAAACAGACTTAAGAGATCCTGGAAAGTAGGAGTGGACAAAATGAAGGTTTATTGTGCTGATTGTCAATGCAGATGTTGGCTGTAATGCACAATTCTGTGTTTCTTAACCAAAAGAGGAGAAAGAATTTCATTGTTACAATTCACATTTCAAAACTGTAATTAGGAGTGTAGTGCAAGTAAGCAGTGTTATTTGCCTCAGTGTGATTACAGTATTAAGCACAAAGCAATGTTTTTCTTGTTGAAATCTGAATACCAACTCAAATCCGGAATACATCAAAGTTCTGTGGTTTGATCTGTCTGCAGGCCTGGTGGGGATGAATCCCAAGGCACTGTAGTCTTAGAGCTTGTCCACACACACACACGCACACACACGCGCACGCACGCACACACACACACACACACACACACGTACCAATGCACAAGTTATGTGATTAAAATATCTGAGTTGCTTATTTGAATGAATCAAAGTGATGTTAAGAGGAAAGCCAGCTGGAGGAAAAACAAACACTGACTTATAAGAGCAGCAGGGGTCCTTTAAAATGCTGTGTTCTTCTTCTGTCATGTAGGGAGTTGGGCAGTTAAGCAGCACAGAGACATTCAATCTCTGGATGACAAGACAATCACTGTTGGCATACCTCCAGTAACTCTGACATACAACTGTGGGATACTGTTTATATGATATAGGATGAATATTGTTGATATGTCTCTGTATATTAGCATATCATATGCACTTCAATTGTTTCACATGTGTGGATGAGCTATACTTTGTAAGCTTTCATCCCTGAAGTGACACATAATTCTATGTATGGAAGTAAGAAAGTACGTGCTGCGGCGAAAAAGGTTTTGAGCGTTAGAAAATAAATGACATTTTGGTGTGTTTTATGAATGTATTGTATGTGTACTGTAACTATGTATCCATGCAAGTATGCAGTAATGTAAGGGACTTGATACTGAAGTGAGCAGTGAGCCCACCCATTGGTATTCATATCATATCAAACCTTGCGTTGCGTTACCGTGTTGCGGTACCCTTAAAGAATGACTGTGACACTGTGGAATATGGGTATTTGCACGCATTGGCCCTGTGTGTCAGCATGAGAGTGTGTCTGTGGGGATGTGTGTGTGTGTGTGTTTTGCTTCTTCCACCATCTCAGCCTAAACAGAATCCCACAGTGGAATGGCATTGATCAAAACGAGGTCAGACAGGGCTATTGAACTGCCTTCAAAGACATTCTGATTAGTTAGATGGTAACACTGCACCCATTCATCTTCCATGGCAGGAGAGAGCCCCCCTCAAGTACCGCAGGGCTGATACACAACATTTGAAGTAATAGAGATGGGCAATACTGCAAACAGCAAGGGTAGGAAACTGCTGTGGACATCTTAGGATCTTCACAGGATTTTGTTCTTAACACTTGACCACAGTCAGGATGGTGCTTGCTATCAGCAGTGCTAATGCACCACAATTGGCAATAATAATAATTTCATATTACATCGCCTCACTAGCATTGTAAAAGTAAAACTAATGAAAACAGAAAGCTGCCAGCAATTCCAAAAGTTAAACACAAGCCTGAAACTTTAGAAACGTCTGTGTAAAGCCAAATAAAACTTGAAACCTGATCTTTTCATCATTTTCCACCTTGAAAACAAAGATTTTGAAAAACTATCGAGTGAATAAGTTTGAAAACCCCTACTGGCTATAATCACTACTTTTATCACTTTTATACTAACAATGGATCAAATGACTATATGTAATGTGGCAGGGGACGCTTGTAGTGGTGAACCCACAGAGAATTATCACTCAACTGTGCAGCTTCTCTCAGCTCTATGGTGTTTTATAGTGTGACTTCACAGGTATAAAATAGTGATTTGACCCAAGAGGTTTATGCAGTTGTCCAGGTGTTTTCAGGTACTGTAGAACTTACAACCCTATTTTAAAATAACAAAGTCATCTGACAACAAAAACTGTCAATTAGAACATCTCTATCCTCGATCCCAACAAAATCCTAATCCTCAATTGTTAGTTCAGCCATATGGAAACACAAAATAAGTGATTAAACAGAGACAACAACATAGATGACAATATGGAACTTTAAATTGCTTTGTCATTTAAGTATGGACTGAGAATTTTCAGAACATTATCTGAAAATGCTTTTGAGTACTCAAAATCAGTTTGACACGAAAACTGTGTCTATCTGTATTAGTGTGAACATGGTCCAAGCTGTAGTCTAAACTTAAGTACCCCAGCAAGCCAGACCTTTCTTGAAGTGAGGACAAAATTGATCTACATCAAGCAGTGGTGTCGTTTCTCTGGGCATTGAAGTAAATGTTATCGAGAAATTGAACTGAAAACATATCGCTCAGTTCAGGAGAAATAATGTTCTAATCAGCTTCCCAGTCTCGTTCAGCTTAATTGTGCAATCCCTGCAATTTCTAATGACAATTGGCATCTTCTTTATGTCCATCGCATGACTGAAAAACCAGTAAACTCTTATTTAACATAGGACTAGGCTAATTCCTTGCAGGTTAAACCAGGCAACAACGTTTAAATGTTTTGCACAGAGGCAAACAATTCAGTGTCAAAAAGCATTTCAATTGGGCTCAAGGCATGGATGATTCCATATATGGCAAATCCATCTCAATGTGTTTGTCTAGTTTATGACAAGGAAATAAATTATAATGTCAACAAGTTGTATTGAATGCTTCCAGTGAGCCGACATTGGGATGTGCGCTATGCAGAATCTCCAGCTTTGTTATACTTGGAAATGAAATAAAGAAATGCATGGCTCATTTTTGATTAAGATCATACAGTGTTTTCCAAGGAAGAATCATACTCTATTATTTCAGTTTAAAATGAAAAATGTACTGTTTTCACAAATCCCCTTACACTGTGAATTCCCATCAATTACACCCATTTATCAGTATGACAAGCACAGAAAAAACAGCCACAAACAAACATATTCTTGTGCAATTACACACACAAAAAACAGAGCCCTGAATCATACATCTCTGCATAAGAATTAAAAGACTTTGTTTTTATGACTTTTCCAATTTAAAACCATTTGATTTATGACACTTGTGTATTTTCATTTCTGAATAATCCTGTGAATACGAATGTAATTATCACTCTTACCTGTCTATGATTGCACACATGTCCAGGCTGACATTTTCAAAAGCTCCCATAGTGCCTTTTTCCACGGCATGCAAATCAGCCGGTTGGTCGTCCACCAAGATCACTTGCATGCAGCCCTGGAAAGAACGCTGAGAGGGTGGGTACAGTGTCTGGAGAAAATACCCTGAAACCAGAAAACAACAGCATATAATAAAACTTTATAATATGTTTTTTTACTGTACAAATTGCAGAGAGTTGGGGATGAATACTGAACAGAAAACAGTGTGGGAAGACGACAATAAACAAGTAAAGATTTTGCTCCACGTTTTAAAACACATCATGAAAGGAAGACCTTGTGTTGAATAGACATCAGACTTAACAACGACATCATCCTTGACGAGGAACAACGGACCTGGCCAGTGCCTTGTTATTGTCACTTTTTAAAGCCATGAACCTTTATCAGTCCTTTTGTTTTAGAGCTTATCCACAAGACCCATTAGCCTTAATACCAGGTGCTAAGGCCGCAATAGAATAGAGGACATGTAGGTTTTATTATATACAGTACCTTTATGAGGTACAAGAGTCAATGGTCCTTCCAGAGGTAGCACTGGGCCTTGACTGAAATGGGTACACGGCTAGGACAAAACTGTGTGCATGTGGAGTGTATGAGTGTGTGTGCATGCTTAATTTTTGCACAAAATGCATGTCCATGGATATTTGGTAGGCGGGTGTATATTTTACACGTACAGTTCTGTATTTATACACCTGTTTACACTATACGTGTGTACTATATGTGTGCACATCTACGGGTGTATAGGCAATGTCAGATGTATGAGATGAGGGGCTGGAATTCAATCTTTGCCACAAGCACACAGGTCACACATAAAACACTGCCGCTCAATGACATCTCCATCATTGTGATGTTATAAGCTGCCACACTTTCCGGCATGCCTATTAGCCTCAAGGCCAAAGCATCAAAAAGCCTTATTATAGAGGGCATATGCAATGTGTGTGTGTGTGTTCTGTGCAAGCAAATAAAGCAGCAGAATAGTAAAATGGGTGCGTGTGTGTGTTTGTGCTGGATTCTTCCTATCTTCTGATTTTCATTTCCTCCCCCAAAAGTTTCTCCTGTCATCCTTGCCATATGCCTCCTCTGCTGCCACACCTGTCTGCTGTCTTTCCAGAGGAGTGGGAGACAGACAGAGAGAGGAGAGAAGGAGTGATGGAAAGGGAGGGAGAAGAGCAGAGCAGACTACAGCTGGCTGGCAGCACTTTGTGTCCCGTGGATAGCATAAAAATGCAAAGGAAACGCAGCCTCCCTGACAGTTTGGCAGAGCGAACGAAGCAATGCATGGAACGATGGATGAGTGGATGGATGCATGTTGCTAGGCCATGAAAGCTAACAGAGGGTTGGTTGCTCTGTTATTCTATCTGAGTAAAGGATAGGATGTCTACCCAATTTAACTCTACCAAAATATCCTACTTGTTTTTTGGATGTCACGTGTTTTAAGCCCATATACTGCTTATTTCTGAAAATGTTTGTCTTCACCTAAATGTTCACTGGTATTTGACAGTTTGGGAATAATAGTTCATCATCAAACTGTAAAGTATGAAAAAAAAAAGTATTGGATAAGAAACCACACAATTATGTAATCCCTCACCTCTATCTACATCCATTATTTAAAAGTACCTTTAAGTATCCACTTAACCTCCTGCATCCCAACGAAGATATTAGCAGCTGTACTAGGCAGCTCCCTTGTGTTACTTGATTAACACTATAAATGTTCATCTGGGCATTGCATTATAATAAGTTGCATATTAAATGGATATAAGTGGGCTAAATATATCTTGACAGGAGTCATGCTTTATAATTGGTCAAAGCACCGTTTTCCCTTAATGTCACTCTAAAGCCATGACCAATTGCCCATGTTAATATGTCTTTCCTATTTTGTCTTGCAGTCCTCCTTCCTATGAACATTTTCATTTTCTCATGAAAAGGCCAGTATTCTTTTATGCTTTCCAAAAATGTATCACTGGATCATTCAGAACACTGTCATGCAGCTGCAGTGACAACCAGAGGAAGACACTAACCACAATTAATGAGGTGCAGTCCGACAGAGACAAACACTTGGCAAACAAAACAAAGATGTCGTCATACATCTGTACATAGCTTAAATCCAAGCTAAGAATGTTCAACCACATTTTTTTTTTCATGAATGCAACAATGCTGTGGGGTGTTAATTTGTAGTATAAACTAAAACTCTAACTCCCATAACCCCTCAGGATCTGAAAAAGCAGCAATAATCCCCTGCAGTCTGGCAGGTGTTCTATCAAAGCCCCCCTGCTGTACCCAAAGAGCTTCTCTTCTTCATCTATCTATCTATCTATCTATCTATCTATCTGAGCACCATCTGACTGGCACTGCTGGCTCTCAGTCTACAGAATACAAGTATTCCACATCCCAACACATTCAAGGGGATGTATCTGCTTTCAGAGGAGGAGGGCTGGAAATCAGCCAAAATGCTCAGACGTAAAAATTAACGAAACATTCTGAGGTCGCAACTCGACAATATATTCAGAAGAGACAAAAATAGTTGCCACAAATGATGTGTAGATTCTCACAAAATTGTGCTTATCTATTGACAACCTGCTGCCATTCCTCCAGTAAAAAAAAAAGTAGAACACTGCAACACACACTTAAAGCACCTTAGAGAGCACCTTCAAACAAACATTAAATGCATGCGTGTCAAACATCACTGCACACATGTCAAGGACAAGATGTACCTGCCATGGTAGATACGCACATACACAAGAGCACACAATGCAAATGTACAGACAGCATAGAATGCTCTAAAAATGTGGGCGTTTGAGTCTTATGCCTTATTCATCACAAGCTTGAAGATGAAGCTTGCTATATATTACAATTATTACTAATACATATATTGTGAGTATTATTTCACATTACATCTTTTTTATTTTACAGCTAAGTGAAACTTTGTACTGTAGTGAGCAAATAAACCAACTGGAGTGTAAGCAGCATTACTATATTTTAAAAGGTCAGAAAGGTTTTTCATCATTTATTCATGCACATAAAATAAATGTGAGAGAAAACATGACATTTGCAAAATGATGACAAAAGAAGCAACGAGGTAAGAAATGCCGTGACACCATTTGAAACAACTCAGCAGAGTTCTGAAATTGGTAAGGAAGTGCAGATTGCAAAACTAAAGAAAACACAGAACACTTTTTTCCCCCCCACAGTTATCAAACGCCAGCATGCTTCAGGGCGGAACGTCCCATAATTGACTGCTCTCTCATTAGTATATTCATTTGTCCCCTGTTCCTGTGGAGAAAAGATCATGACTTTCTGGCCTTGTGCATGTGCGTGTCTGTGTTTGTGTGTCAGTGTACGCCTGTCTTCCCTCTTGAGAAATTCAATTTGTGGATGTCTCGTGTCAGTCACTTACTAATTTCTCTAAGCGCAGCGTAAAATAGGCTTTGGGTTCAGGAGGCTGTTTCTAAAAGCAGACGCTCGAAGGATGGAGGGATGGAGATGAAGGAGAAGAGAGGAGACGAGGGGAGGCAACGGAATGGGTCGACTCGGTTAAAGTGGATAAGATGAATGAGAGAAAAGAGCAGAGGATGAGGGCCAAAAAAAGGAGAAGATAAACAGAGAAATGGGAGAGAACGAAAGAAATTAGTTTTATAGTTGAGGATAGGAGGACAGAATTCTAATGCCACAGAATCAGAAAAGGCAGGGCAGTTATAACTAAAGCAACATCCATGAGTGGCCACTGAACTATATGTTTTTATCACAGGAATACGTTACTGCATCTTTTTACCTAACATCTGTCTGCCAGTTGTCTTTTTTGTTTTAAATAAACCTTGCATTAAGTAAGTACTTCAATATTATTATATTAACTGACATTTAAATTACACAGTCTAAACAATGTTAAAATGAACTAAAAAGGTTGACAAAAACAAGGAAGAAAAGTAAGGAAAAGAAAATGTATTAATAATGCTTAATTATCATAGCCTTTAAACTCCTTGGAAATGGTACTTGAGCTGCATAATGTCCCATCATAGTCATCAAAATACATTAAACATAGCCACTTATGCAGATTAGGTAATTTATTAAGTTAATTAAAGCCTTAATTTGCAAATATTTTTATGTCAGCATGCTTGTCTTCATATTCCACATCGATGGTATTAATATTAATGCTATCTAAAAGCATGAAGGAGCCCTGTTATGTTTAAAAAAAGAGCTTCTTAATTAAAAAAGAACATTTATGCATTCAAGTACTTAATAAAATCTAACAGATCAACTTATGGAGGGAACCTGTAGTTCAAATACAGGGTCACATTTTTGTGGCAAAAATGTCTTGACTCAGACATGATCATCACAGGTTGTCCATCATTTTATTTTTTGAGCAAGGCGGTGAGAGAGCTTTACCAGCCTCTGGCTAACTGTTTTCCATGTTTCACATTAAATGGAGAAATAGCATTTGGCCGGGAGGACTCTAAAAGCAACCACGTCCCAGTAGTTATATTCTGTCCACTTTAAAAAAGGAAGATCCCTTTTGTGTTACCCACATTCACACTCACTCATTTACTGTTTGATTACACACAAATTGATAATTATCTCACATAATGCCTCCATGTCAATAACCTTTGTGTGTCTATGTGTTTGTGTGTGTGTGTGTAGGGGCACCTTTTGAATGCTTTCATAGGAAATGTACCCGTTACCCAGCATCACTGATCCTTTCTGACTTTAATCATACTGTATTAGTATTGGGTAAAACTCTAGGCTCTGGGCTTCAGACTGTGTTTGTTCATAATGTATATATAATAATACTAAATTGTCCTAATTTGGTTTAATGTGGCAATTGGGCATGTTTAATAAACCGTAAGCCACAGTGGGGGAAAAAAAAACTCAAATGAATTAGATAGTAACACACAGACAGCAATGCTCTCTTTCCACTGACATCGAAGTAAGGTTTCTAATGTAAGGCACTCTTACCTTACCTCTACCTTAGAGTAGTACATGGGACAGCTACATTGGACCCAGCTTACTAGCAGTCCCCATTTCCAAAATAAAATTTTCATGGAGAGCAAACACTATATGTTCACATGCACTGAATTAGATGTGGAGAGGACAACCTAAAACAAGACAAATAGCAGTAGAGATATTCCTATCATCACAATGAGTGAATTAATATCAGTAGCAGTGTTACTTTGTTTATGAAGTCTGGACAAGTCTGTGGTCACTGATCAACAACTGTCACCAATAAAATCACAACGGGTCGATGCCTTAAAGCCATGACATGTGAAGCAGATGGCTACGTGGATGACTGAACCTACACACAGATGACTCTCTGCAATTACCTGAAACCTTGTCCTGTATATAAAAGAACGTGGATTGTTCTGAGGGGTTTCTGCTAATTGTGACACACTGACAGTCTCAGCCGCATAGAAAGTGCTGATGGAATACTGTTAGAGAGCTTTAGACAGCTTAATGCGCCTGGCCTCTCTGACTCATCAAGCTGAGCGATCAGAAAGAGTAATTGAGGCCAAGCCGAAGGCTAAACTATCTTTTGTACATTCACTATATTATTCTGGTACCTCTGTGCTGGGATGGAAATTAGCCCCCGAATGTGAAGGGGGTGGAGTGTTTTGAATACATTTTGTAGATATTCTGCCTGAGTTGTAAGTTAAGTGTGTTTCTGTGTGTATGTGTGCTTGGGAGTTTCAGAGCGTGTGGTCAAAAACACCCACACACTCAGCTCAGACAAGTTAACAGGCATGCAGGCTCACCCTAACCCACATATGCACAGATTCAGATGGCTTGAGGCCTACATTGTAAATCTGAGATAATGGGGAGGCAAGGCACTGAGTAACAGAAAAAAAAATCAGGTCATGAAATTGGAGGACTGATCGGTATGTTGTATAGATCCAAAGTAAATCCAAACCCAACTGTAAAAAACACAACATTATTCTCTGAGCTAAAAACAGCCTACAACAGCACACATACACCTTTCCCCTGGAAAAGTCTCATCTCAACTCTGAACTAAGAATGAACTGGTGGAAATTGTTCCAAAAATGTCTCCCCCAGCCTGTGATGTGGTGGCCTAAATATCACTTTGTACCGCCATAGTGACAATCAGCAGTTTTGAATCTCCTGCAACTTGTGCTTACCACCAGGCTCCCTGCTCCTCAGCATTCATTATGTCGTGTAAAACTAATGAGTAAAATTTAGTTGCTGCCAATTCAGCCCACAAGGAAGGGGGGGATTTTTTTGCATGTATGTGTGAGTGAGCAAAATAAGTGAAAGTCAGTATGAGACGGAAACACAATATATGTTTATAGAACATACAGTATGTTGTGTGTATCTACCTGTGTGTATATGAATACAAATATGTGAATTATGTGCGTTTGGAGTCGTGTTCACTCGGATGAGGTGCAGGTCATTTTCACAAGTCCTCTCAGTCACTCTGCTCCTCTTATGATATAGCACCCACCTCTTTCACCTCTTTCCCAGCCAAAAACTTTGCTACTTCCTTGTCTCTACTTTCTCGTCTATCTTTTATCTGTTTTCTCTTCAGTTCCACTCTTCCTTTCTCTCACTCTCTGTCTGCCTCCTCTGCCCTCTTTACTGTGTAAAGACATTACAGAGATCCTCTCCTCTCAGCCACTATTGATCCCCAACTCAGCTTACCAAAATCAATAAATCACCAATTGGATCAAAACAGAGACGAGTGGGTGAGGAGGAAGAGGAGAGGAGAGAAGAGAGAAGGCAGAAAAGATGGACAAAGACGAAACACAGAAGGAACGTTGGGGTGAAAGAGAGATAAGCAATACTGAATGATAAAGGGTTGATATTGAATGACTCTTCAACACTCCAGATGAAAGAATCCAAGAAACAACTTAAAAACAACTTAAAAAACGTAACATGCTTTGGATGTTTCTTGAGTGAAATGAAATTTGCATATCAAGGCCTCACAAGCTTGGATTTCAAAAAAACGAGTATTGCTGCTGTGTCTAAATCCTTGCCAGACGAAAAGTACAGAGTCATCAGGTGCTTAAGGGGGATTCAGTCAACAGCATGGAGGAGTAAATTAGGATGGACAACAGAATGAAAGAATCTGTGTGTGAGGTGCTCTGATCCTTATTGACTGGGCTGGGGAAATGGTTTTGCTTGATGGAGGAGACTATACTCTGATAGAGAGAGAGGCACAGAGGCCTGATGGAGCTATCAGAGCCCAGACTATCTCTCACAGTTACTGTAATTTCATACAGGTGCCCACAGACCCAACACACACACACACACACAAAGCCACACATGCACACTTAGATACGAACCATCTTCCAACAGACGGACAGCAGTGTCTGGCATCATTAACCTGGCGTCTTCCTAATTCTGATAGATTGTGTCTGCTGCTCGTGTATGTCTGTGTGTGTTAGTATGCATGTGTGTGCTTCACTCTGTATGGTTGTGTATATCTGGTAGTCTAGTTGTGTCTGTGCTCCTGCTAAGTGAGAAACTTCCTGAACTCTGGCCACTGGGATATAGATTTCTAGCTAGATAAATGATTTGACATATTTAGCCTGCAAACACACACACACACACACACACACACGTGTTTCACTGTCGACTAACACCAACACATTTCTGTACAAAACTTCCCTATACAAACTAAGCAAAATAAAGTAAAGTAAGGTAAAAGCAGATGAATTAATTTTAAATTGTATTTTAAAAGGTTTCTGTGTCCTGGGCTAATTAATTATAGAATAAGAGGGTATAAAATCAACCACCAAAACACAACAACCAAGAACTGAAGATGCATGACAAGATTTCGTAGAATTCATGAAACAAACCGTGAAGATCGACTGAAAAACTACCTGGATGTAAACTGGAACATTCTTAACTGCATAAGTGTACTGAACATCGTACACTCTAATGCCTTCCCCTTGCATCCCTGATGGGCAGTGGAGAGGAATGTGATGGGGTGACAACGAATGGAGGTGAGTGAGGGTTGTGTTGTTTTTGTCAGATCTGTGATAGTGTTGGGGTGACCCTTACCTCCCAAGTGATAGGTTCCTCCCGTGGTGATGGTGAGAGCTGAGCTGGAGCGCACAGCGGACGCCTCCTCGCCATCTATTGTCAACATGGCAAAGTTCTCCTTGGCAACCAAACGTATTGCGTGCCATTGGCCGTCGTTAAGGCCTGAACCTGGAGGGAGGCAGAGATAAAAAGAAAAAATGCCTTGAGAAAACATGTGCTGCAGAAGTGTAAATCCTTCTTGGTTTTAGCTGACTGCGTTCCTGGAACAGAACAAATTCCATTTACACTCCAATAATTTGAATTGACTGATTCCTGCAAAAAAAAGAAAAAAAAAAGGATCCAGATTCAAGTCGATTAAAAATTAAGCACCACATTCTTTTATTAATTTGTTAACTTTAAATTGAAAAAAACATCCCACAATGTGTTCTGACTGTTGCTGGCTTTACTTGTAACTTACTGTAATACATTTTTCCCCCAGTCGTATGCCTCCATCTAAGTTGCTTGGTGTATGTGACTTCAGACATCGTTAAGACACACTCAGCAGAGGATGATCTTCCTGTCTCTCCCATATTTTGTCCTCACTTCTACATGTATTCTCAAATGTATGCCAATTCTCCCCGATTCTTCTTCATTTTTATTTTGTTCTCTCACTCCGTCTTTTAGTTTTCAGGCCGAGTGAAGCTTTCAATCTCAAGGCCCCTGTGTCTCAACTCCATTAACTCTCAGAGAACCCTGTTTGCATCTGAGTACCAGAGCGCATGTGTATGTGTTCTCGATCTGCACATGCAAGCTTTGAGCAGTCTGTGCAAGTGTGTACAAGTCTGTAATGTGTTGCGTTGTCTGCATATGTCAAAGTTGTGTGTGTGTGTGTCTGTTCGTGCACGCAAGTTTTGTGCTCTCCTTTTCTCGCTTCCCTTGTAGCTGTGCTCCATTAAATATGAGTGATGTTTTGGAAAGGGACATTACTACTGGAGCCGAGAGAGAAGCCAGCTCACTCTCATCACCCTCTCCTCTATACATCACCTCTTACTGACACCAATCTCTATTCATCCTTCCTTTCCTGCCTCCCTCTCTGTCCCTGATTCTCCCCCCCCCACCATATCTGTGTCTTTATTTCCTGTCCTGTATTTCTGCATTTCACTTTTCCCTTTCTTTCCGTCTTTATACTCCTCTCCTCTTGTGGCTGTCAGCTGCATTGTCTGTCTTTTTCAACTCGGCTCCGCTCAATGCTTCACTGACTGTAATACATCGATAGTGAGGACACTGTAGCGAAGTTCAAGGTTCGGTCACGTACAAATCAGTCTCAGCAGAGTGCTCATGCAAGTCAGTAGCACGCCGCATGTGTCAATACATTTGACCTGTGTGTGTGTGTAAGAGTGCTTTCCATGTGTCTTCACCGTCTGCAAAGCACACTTTTGCATAGTTTTCTCCTTCACAGGGGGTCTACACTAATTAATCTCTATCAGCAGGGTGACCATGTTTATGTGTGCGCAAGTGTATGTGTGTCTCATCGTGGCAGTGACCAAAGAAACTAGAAGCCAAGATGGCCACCTGCTGAGGGGTGTGACTGCAGAGGCCTTGTTTGGGGCAATGTTGATTAAATACACACACACACACACACACACACACAACAGTGCAAACATGAAAATGATTATGCAGAAAAGAAGTCATGAACTGTAAAGTAAAAATAATTAGAGGAGGATGACTGCTTTTTCTGAATGACCACAAACAAAGTCTATTCTGGTGGAAAGCGACCTTGGTGTGCTTATTTACTGACAATCACATTTCTGACTGTATATTGGTTTGGTTTAATCACTACTAAGCTCTCTGCTTCACCCCATCCATCTCTATAACCTCTTGAATGTAATAGAAAATAGATAGTGTGTAACCTTGGTCCCCTCATCTGTTTTACATCACCTTCAAAAGCTTTGAATGATGAGTTTATCAGTGATAGCGGTGCAGAATCTTCACATTCGAATCTTACACACATTAAATATGCCGTACGCTCTCTCTCTCTTATTCTGACACACACCAAACAAACAGGCTCAAATCACGCACATGCTGCCTGTCTGCCACAGATAAAAAACGCACAGATAATGAAGGAGAGTAGTAAAAGGAGGAAGAGAATTGTTCCGATTTGACTAGATGACTTGCTTTGGAGTTGTCATCCATATGCAGTGACATGATAACAAGGTGGAAGGCTGATTGGTCACTTTGCTCAGTTTTTGTTTTGAATGAAATGAAAAAGAAGAAATTGCATTGAGGGTTCACTCATATCACACCCTCACTTTGAATATTCATTAGAAAGAAGAAGAAAAGTCACCAAACTGTGGCAAGCACGTCTTTCCAATTGAAAAATAACCCATTAAAAGAAGTGAAAGGTTGAGAATGAATTTGCATAATGGATAATGAAATGTGGACCTACAGTAATTATATCATTATAGAATTTTAGAATAACATTGGACACAGATATTCTCATGACATTTTGGCACTTCTAACTTGTCCCTTTCTGTAAGGAAAAACAACTTATTAAGATCACATAAAACATTTTTTGTTCACAGTTCCTTTTTTTTTTTTAAACAAACAAAAAAATAACACTTCATCTAATAAAGTATAATTTATTATTTATTTGTCAGCAGATGCATAAATTAAATAGGCTACATTTGGAAACCCTGTCAAGACTTGTTTGTTATTGCAGATAATACACACATGTTAAAGATGAGTGTGCAGCTACTGACCATCTGCATAAACAAGATTAATGATGACATTTATGGGAAAAGCACTACTTATGTCTAATGTTAGTGTCATAATGTGATAAACACAACAGGATGCTAAATGAGTCTAAATAAAATGAAAGGGAAATTATTCTTGTATAAACAGGACGTTGTGGATGTGACATCAGCCTACTTTTCTAAATACAGTTAGGCAGAGCCTTCCTCTGCCAACAAAAATAAGAGGTATATGCAAAGGTCTTTGGTTGACCCTTAAATGTGACTTATATAACTGACAATACAATTTCTATGTATTTACATGTTAAATAAATATAAAAAAGTAAATGATAAATAAAGTATTGTTTTCATTAAAACATATTTCAACTCAACCCCCCCCCCCTATTTAGCTAGCTTAACCTAGCACATTGACTTAACTAGATAAACAAAAACAAACACTGCTGCACTGCCTTTATAAAGCTATAATATTTGCAACCTGCTTGTATTAATGCTTGTATTATAATTATATAATTATATATTATATAATTATATATAATTGTTTGGCTTGAGAAGATGTGGGGCCCAATTTGAAAAACTCTGTTCCTCTGTCTATAATTCCCAGTGGCTGGCCTGCTGAGACATGGGCTCAAGGAGAGAGTTGAGGAGTTGACCAAGATATACAGATGTGGGACATCTGGGATGAACTGAGAGCTCTGAGAGACGTGGCGGTGGAGCAGAGGTTGGAACTGATGAATACCAAGGCTGAACTGCAAACCCAGAAAGACAAAGTGTCTGGTCTGGAGAAAGAAAACAAAGGTAGGAAACAAACGACTATCTGTGATGTTTAGCCTGGGGATGCAAGGATTATTAATGAAAATTATTATTTTCATAGTCAATTAAGCTGCCTCTTTTTTGGCATTTTTCCTCAAAAAAATCACAAATTATGTTGCAAATCGACTAATTGTTTCAGCTATAGATTAGGCTAAATCCAAGGTAATCCAACCATTACTTGTGAGCACGTAAATGCACCAGGTGATGGAAGGGTCAATAAATAAATAAAATGCTTTCATTGACTGAATATGAGTTGAATATGGTGTCATATGAGTAGCAATAGATGTAGATGAAGATGTCATGGAATGTTACTTTACACAGCCCTACTTAGAGGAACTGCAACTTCTACGGTATTTCAGTGATGTGCTCCAGACTGACAGCCACTGAAAACAAGGTGACAGCAATTACAGCAGAGCTAGATGTGACTAAGACTGAACAGCAGCTGCAGAAGAAAAAAGTGGAGAAAGCTGAGGGACTGATTTCTGGTAAGTAATTACCAAAATAACAGACTTGGTAATTCTAGAAAATCTTGAATGAGCAACTGAGAAATGACTTGCTTTCATGCTTCTAGTGCAAGCAGCAGAACTGGCAGCCCTGTTTTCCGGACTGACAGCCGGCGAGAAGAAGGTGCAGGAGCAGAAGAACGAGGAGACAGCTCTCAGAGAAGAGCTGGATATGACAGAACTACAGCTCACCAAGAACAAATTGGAAGAGATGGAAAGGGCAATTGCAGGTATTTTAGAGGTGCAGGTATGGTAAGAGATTATTTAATACATATTTTAACTGGAGACAGTTATACAATTCTAAATATATAATGTTTGAAACTAACAATTTGTTTCTATCCTCTATTACTGCTATCTTCTTAAAATAAATGATACATTTTTGGCATCAAACTCTTGTTCCTGTAATCTTTTTTCTTTAATCATCTTAGTTAAATGTTTTCATCCTGTGTTTACAGGCGCTACAAAAGGTGACTTTCTCTGCTGGTTTGAGCTCTACTGGCAATATCAGACCATTCTATAATGGAATTACACTTCTCTACAGTAGAGTTATCACAGATTTTGCAGGGCTTACAACCAAGACCTTGAGGATCTTTCTATGTGTCGATTACGCTACATTTAAGTCATACTTTGTGACCTCAATTTGATCAATTCATTTATATTCACAGAATAAAGAAGTTGACTCTCTCTGCTAATGTGCATGATCACCAACACGTTATTCTGTTCTTAAATGGCTCCTGTCAATTTGCTCCCAAGGTTTTGTTGCTCTATTTGTTTGGCACTGAAATTCAAGGCGTGAAGGTTGTGTGGAAGCAAAGTCTATAGCTTTAAAGATTAACTATGAGCATTATGATGTGCAAACGTCCTGAAATTATGATATCTAAAATGAACAAGCTTACTTGGAGTTCAGAGTATTTTTAAACAACCCTCCACTGATGGAGCTAATGTTTCATTTTATGTTTTTTTTGACGTATTATTTTTTGCTGTATACAGTCTATTACCTTAATCCAAGTAACCTCATTACTAGTTTGCATAAAATATGTCTTAAGTGCAATATTATAAATAAATAAATTAACATCAAGCATTAGTTTGTATGTAAATGTAGGCCGTGCCACATTTTGTACTGTAATTTTAAATAGAAAACAAGAGAAAGTTATCATTTCAGTGCCACAATATCACTGCATGAACAAATGGAGAGAACAGATTTTCCTTGAAAACGGTGTACCAGTCAATACAGTACACAGAGCAATTAACTTGAACTACTCACTGGTGTATTCAAGACAGACTGGAGTGTTTCTGAGATTATTAATGCAAAAAAAAAAAAAAAAATCACAGCAACATTATCGCAATATCCAAGCTCACTTATTATTTGTCTAATAAATCAGATTTTCTGGTACTTCGGAGCCCCAGAGCCTTAATCAGCACATGAACCTTTAGCCTCTCTCATTACTGGCTCACTTGCTCTATGTAAAACTGCTATGCATTAGAGTATCACAAACAGTATTTGCATGCTTTACCCACTAATGCTGTTGCATTTGTCCAGTTCTGTCATGTCAGGATCATACAATGAGACAGATTTAAACTATTTAAAAGCACCTCTTGTAATTCTAAACATAACATAAACACAATTATGTATAGGGTACAGTAACAGGCCATGTTTAACGGCCTAAATCCAAAGGAACCAGCCAAGAAAATAGAGATAAACAGATTTAACTATGCAGTAAGCTGCAGGACCAATGAAAGGATGGAACCATATGTTTTCTGCTATTTTATTTTAACACAATGTTATGCTATAGTATCTATGAATAACATAATTAGGTAAAATAAATATTTGTTTTTAATTTATTTATTCCCCTTTAATCCCCTTGCTCATTTAGACCAAAGTGGTCATCTAGACTATATTTATACATTGTTAAAAAATATAGTTAAATTTAAAATATTTAAGAGTTATAAAACAAAAGTGGCAGGTGAATGGATAGGAGACAACACTGCTGCCCTTATAGCCGGTGAACACACACTTTTTTTCGCTTCATCTACCTAAATTAATGAAATAGTTTGTGTTGAAAAAAGCCATAAATTCTACCAAAAGATATCATATTCTGTTAGCACATGAACTGGGTGTTTGTACAAGTGTGTGTGGAGATACTTTTTATAACTGTGTAAACATCAGAATGACTGCAGACAATGTCAGCCTTTACAAAACTGAGCCATTGCCCTTTAAAATGTCTGTGTTGTGCATGCAGTATTGACACAAGGTATTCATTGCACCCGTTACTATGGTAACACCAGATATGACTTCAACACATGACATACTTCACACAGTCCAAAGTATGAAAGTTTATCACAGTAACTGTGGAACACAAGCCACTCTTTACTGTAACAATGCCTGGCCTTGTAGATAAACTGGTTAAATTTAGTTGAAGGGAAACCGGTTTCACTGATACTAACAGCTAGTGCTGGAGCTCCAACAGTCTACAGTTTGGGCCTTTTAGAGACCTACTTGAGCACCAGAAGTTTTCTGTTACTCACACTGTTACTTTTACTGTTGTCGTTCTCTCAGACTGAGACACTCAGGTAGACAGTAGAAGTGTCAAACAAAGTCTAGGAAAGCATAAAGGGTTTGAACCAATGCACAAACAGACAAGTGGGCGGCCCAGCACCACCACCCCTGACATCTGGGCTGAGTTGAAGTAGAGTGGAGAAACATGGTAATAGAACAGAGGGTGGAGCTGACTGTCACCAAGACTCAACATCAATGCCAGAGAGACAAAGTGGGTGATGTGTAGAGTGAGAATGCAGGCAAAAACAAGGCTTACATCTAATGATAGAGTTGGCTTTACACTGTGTTTTCTTCACTTTAAAGACATCTATGTCATTGTAGGTGGATGTGCTTTTCATTCGACTGTTTCATTGAATGACTCATACAGTGGCAGGTTTAAGTATCTGGGTACAAGCAAAGTCAGACCTTTGTGTTAAGCTGTGCTCTAACTCAGTATACCTGTGGTAAATGGATGGCTTTTATCATGTTTCTCATTATTACTGAGAAATGAAGCACTAGACAAAACTATAGACAAACTACATTTTAGATTTAACTGCTGATGGGTTAGATCAAGGCATGGGGAGATAAAGCATTTTTATTATTATTAATAAATAATTGTATTATTATTATTATTATTATTATTATTATTATTATTATCATCACCATTTTTGTTAGCCTGATTCAGAAAACAGAAGCCATTTCCAGGACCCGGATACTTTTTGAATTCATTTATTGCTCTTTGTTACTCACAGTTTCTCATTTGAGTTTCTAATTTGAAGTCATGGACATTGAGCACATTACTTGAGCTTTATCCATAATACTGGATGACAGGGCCCAAAGAGGATCAATGGTATTATGAAGTTAGAAAGCCTAGACCCAGAAAGACAACACCCCAAATTCAAGACTTTACATCAAGTGATATCCTGCTGGTTTCAAAGAGGTGTTTCTGTGTGTTAGTGTGTGTGTGTGTGTGTGTGTGTGTGTGTGTGTGTGTGTATTTCTCTTTATCGTTCTATGTGTAAGTGTGGATGTATTGTATTTCTATTGATTTCAGCTATATTTGCCATGGAGACCAGTGATGGATAACAGCAGTAGCATCAGACTGATCCAATTTTGAGATTGAGGGAGAGCTAAACAAATAAAAAATGTATTTTCACAAAATGACACAAGAAATAATAATTCAGGTTGACTTGTTAGGCGAAGGTGACAAAGTGTAAAAACTTAAAAAGAGAAAAGTAAAACTGAGTTTGTTCTTGTTGCAGTACATTTAAACTAAGTCAGACAAATGAATTGCTTACTGCACAAAGCTTGCAGAGATGCACTTTGTAGGACTGACCAGATCAGAATAATTACAATTTAAACAGTAGTGCACAAGAGTACATTGTGGTATGTTGTGTGTGTACATGCAAGTCCATTATTATAGTATGTTAGATGAACAATGCTCGTTTAATAGCCACATTTTAAAATGTCTGTAGCTTGTTAATATCTTATCTGTATTAACTGAGAACTGTAAAACCAGGAGTAGGAGACAAATATATGTTTAACCGGCTCTTAACCAATGCCAGTGAGATAGTCACTACTTCATAAACTAATAAATACATCATGAAACAGTAACATGGGCTCAGCTAATTATGAGTCCCTATGATAACATGGAAAATAAGGAGTTAATATAGTAGATACGGTGGCTAGGTGAATACTAATCCAATTCTCAGAAGTAGAAGCTAATAACATAGATATCAGAAAGTAATATACAATAATAAATAACAATTATCATATTATCACATTACACATGAGGAAGAAACATTATTTATGGCTGTTTTATTTATTTGTCTCATCTCCCTGGGGAATATGTTGTGAATATCACACAGTGCAACAAAATCTTGTAAGACTGAGGAGTGTGGATATTATTTCTGTAACATTACCATTCTACCTCTCTTTTCTGCTCTCCATTTTCTTATAGTTTTTTCTCCTCCCCTCTCCTGTCCTCTTCTCTCGTTTCCCACCTGTTTCCATCACATATTGATCCTGTATGTACAGTATAAATAAATTTTGTCTGCTATGAATTTATGGGGCCCTCTGGCATTCATGAATTTATCCTCCCCTATCTCCCCTACTCCTAAATATTCAGCCCTCCAAGGGAGTTTGAAGAGCTTAGCTTCACAGATGGCAATATGCCAGCCACACAAAGCCTGAGAATACAACATATTAAGTCTTGCATACACACACACACACACACACACACACACACACACTCACACTCGGGGGGGAATGAAACAATACAACATTATAATCGGGGGTGGGTGTAGTATGTTATTTCCCCTCAAATCTGTGCCGCTGGCTTTTCCATTATTGTAATGCCTTATACTTTCTATTCGGACTGTGCAAGTAACCTTGTGTGCGTGTGACTGATAGTAATTCTGCATCTCAAAGGAACTGATGTTATTACTTCTAACTCAGTTGATGTATGTGAATGATACATGCAAGAAGACACACACACACACACACACACACACACACACGCACCCACACAGTCTTACATAGCAAAATATTTCTGCCTGTGGCTTCGTCCTGTTTTGCAATGAGCCTTGCCTCTCACTGAACATGATTTTGTGGGATGACATTTCCCTTGAGGTATCAAATAGGCCGATTTACAGTAATAACGAAGAAAATAATTAACAAGTGCAAAATAGATGGAGAGCAAAGCAGATGACAGAGGTACTCTTGCATAACATATACCAGTTTTATAAAACAGAGAGAAAAGACATAGTACATTCAGCATACAAAGATTTGTGATTGTACTGTAGATGTATATGTGATAATAATATGCAAGTGATACAAGAGATAAATAAAAGTATTGACAGGCTACTGGACTTGAATGAGGACAGCTGTACAATGTGCAGGGTTTTTTCTTATTCTAGGAACAAGCACTTGTAAATTTGTCTCATGTCAATCCTCAACTGCATTTATGATTATCTTGGCTTCTTGTTACTTTTCACTGTCAAAAAACAGTGCAGAGAGCTAAATCATATTTTTTGTTGAAGCTATAGTAATATATTTAATTCATCAAAATGAATTATAACTACTTAGATCTTTTGTCTTCTTTGACAACCAAACAGGAGTACAAAAACATATTTCCTCACTTTGTTGCATGAGAACCTCTTAGGAAATTAGACTTCTCTCTCTCTGTAAAAGCACTGCAGACAGTGAGTATTGTTTCCATGGAAACAATGCGGGTGCCCAATAATTCACTACTTAATCAACAGGGTGATCAGAGGATAGCATCTTCAACAGGCATACTCAAAGACAAATACCAATACTTATTAGTATCAGGTACAAAAGGAGCCTTTTTTACTGGCTTTGGTTTATTGGATCATCTCATGGTAGGTAATGTGAAAAATAGAAGTTTGATTTATGTCTGGGCTCATTAAAACATGCTTTGGTCCTGCTGCAGTGCCATCAAGACAACATCATCTAGTGCCATTCTAATAAAGCTGTTTACTGTAATTCTAACAAATGAGTGATGCAAGCAACAGAGAAGAGAAGAGAGTTGGAGAGTTAATGAGTAAGTAAAAGGAAAGTGATAGGAAAATTAGATCAGAGTCCCTGCAGGAATCACAACTAAGCCCTCTTTATTAACACATGCACACACACATACGATTAAGGAGACACCCACAGTCTAATCTAGAGTGTTCTCTCTCAAAGGACAGAAGAGCATATTTTCCGCAGGTCACAAACAGCCTCGGGAAAAGTTCTTGCTCTCTCTCTCTCACACACACACACACACACACACACACACACACACACACACACACACATTATAGACACAAACACTCATTGTGAATATGTGAATATGCATATGGGGATTACTTTGTGTGTGTTCCTAGAAGCAGGCGCGACCTACTTGTACCTGTTGCTCTGTCTCCAATCAGGGAAAAAGAATGACTGGGACCCACCGTGGAGAGGACAGGGTTAAGAAGATATATTCCGGTGACTGGATGCTATCTGAAGCTTTTATTCACCACCTCCCTTTATAACAAGCTGGTACTTTCAGGGTAATGCTTAAAATACTGTTATGCATTAACAAAGGTTAAGGAATTGTGCCTTGGGTTGAACCCACATTTTGACACTTAAAAATAACACAAGCAAAAAAAATCCACGCTATGTGCATTAAGCAAATTTTTCTAAAGAGTAGAAATTATTACTTCAGGGCAAATTCACATCAACGAGTCTGGATATATTCTACTGGAATACTCTAGCATCACTTACACACCCAGAGCAGAAACATGACGTCCTTTTGGAGTCTCATTACACCCCACCTGTGAAATGTCCAACATTAATTAGCATTTTTGCCTTGGTTTGATCCACCAACTCCTGGGAATAACAAATATCTGAGTCTCACTGGCTTGTAATTCCATCTCTATGCCATTTTGTACAAAACAGTGAATCAAAAATGAAAGGAAAGCTGCAAACTAAGGTGCTCATTCTAAGTCGACACAACAGCACTCGCAACTCCTCATTTGTCATTTGATTTGATGTTAACATAGAACAAATTAAGAAAAATGGATAATGAAGCTTTAAATAGTATAACAGTTACTGAAGGTTAAAAGTGTGTTTGTGAAAGATACTCATGGTTCTGTCATTATTGTATCCATCTTAAGCTTATACAATTAAGATCTAGACAAATTGGCATGTTTTAATTGAAATAAGGTGGGAAATTGTTTAAAGACTTGTCTCACCAGTCTTCAGATCCACATAGTGTTACATTTCAGGTGGTGGAGGTGGTGAAATAGTTGCTGTACAGTTCATGTAATCATGTGGTTTCTTAAAGAGTTTCTCTGAAGACTCATCCCATTACACATAAAAGCGCAGACAAAAATCAAAGACTAATTTATTACCGAAACAAATTGTGCCTCCTGGTGAGACCTCCTGTGTGGTTGGTGCCCCAGTGTGCTAAAAAAAAAGTTAATGGTACACATGACCCCATTTAGATCAAGTAAAGAGGGACTATGTGGATGTAATTATTTTTGGCACATTTCTAATGGTATAAGAATTAACTAAACTGTAGAAAACTGTCTACAGGCTTAAGAAGTTATACGAATGTATTTACTTAATGTTCAGTGCCAAACATGATGTCTTATTTCTCCCTTTCTTTGTATTGTGTAGCCCCTTTGTGTTTTGTGAAAAATAATAGACACCAGTGTGATGCCACTTGTGATTTACTATACTCTAATATATATATATATATATATATATATATATATATATATATATATATATATATATATATAAATAATATAATCTATATGTGTGTATCTTAA
>JAVQJD010093649.1:0-18683 GCA_036023655.1 Nannoperca australis | reverse complement strand
TCTGGAGACAAACGGTACATGCTGGTTGGACCCAGAATGAGTATAGGATCTACTATAGTCCCTGGCAGCCACGCGAACACACTAGTGCTCCCTGACAGGAGGAGGGCATCTGGGGAGGTGAGTAAGGTCACTATTTCAATGCAGTTCTGGTATGAATGCTAGTGATAGACAAGGTGCAGATCCTAATGATCAAAGTGCAAAATGTACTGAATCAAAACACCTATTCAAAATAGCTTGATACAAATGGACTTCAGACCTAGAATGCATCACTGGGGGAAATGAAGAGGTTCTGTGTTGTTATGAGACCGCTGAGTTAAGTTGTTGGTTTACAGGCTCACACAGCCCACAGTGTCAATTGGTTAGTAAATGTTGCAGTTAGTATGCTGTGTTTCCGTTACCTTCATGCTGTGTTGGTTTTGTGTAGGCGATGTGGATTGTTGTGAAATATTGATCAAATGAGTTCTTACAAGAAGATGTTTCTGTAAATAGTAATATACTGTATATATGTTCTTGTGACACTGAAGAAACAGTTGCTTTCTAGAATGAGAGAACATTTCCAAAACAAACTAATTTCTTCAGGAAATGAATGCTTCTAAACTGTTGTATTGTGTCCGTTCAGTATTGCATCACATTTTACTACTTTCAGACCTTTGAGAACTTTGTATTCAGTGTACTGACCGACTTAGACTATTCATTATTTAAACTGCAACGTGCCTATTTCAGGCCATGAGCTCTTCTGTGATAGTAGGTCATATGCTTGCTTTGAAACATAATAAGTGCCTTCACACAACCAAGGATAGTTTATTTCAGTAACCTCTGAAGCTTTTTTTAACATCTCATTTGAGCTACTGCATCTGGTCCTCCTCGTCTGATCCAATGTTCCCTTAGTGCTTACATTTCTTGATAATCAATTGAAAAAGACATGTTAGTAGTTATAATGTGTTCAACACAGAGTATAAAGACATTACAATCTGTGTGTTTTACATGCCCCTACACATATTTATATCTATTAGAGTTGTTACATATCCGTACAGAGAGTTACTGACCGACTGACGGAGTTACTTGAGGTCTGTGCTCGCTGATGTAAGTGAGGTGATTCAGTGGTCCATGAATGGCTGCAGCCATGACAGAGGGAGGGGGAGAGAGACAGCCTGCGGCTGTTGTGCAGTGAATCCCAATCCCACAGCCAGTCAGGTGGGGTTAGGGCACTTTGCTTCAGCTGAGATCTTTATTCATTAGAGTTCTGCAAAGCAGCAAGCTTATTTTTTACTATCTTTCATTTGATTTGTTTGTTGTGCTTTGGAATTGAAAATAAACTAGGCAGTCGTGTAAAAGAGTGTCTATAGTGCACATACTGTATATGTACAGTATATACTATACATTGGCTTCTGTGCAGATGAACCCCTCTGACTGACAAAAAAATAGGTCATATTTTATCATGTGTGAAGGTCTGTGTGCTGGGCTTCTGGGTTGATTCTTTGTCGAACACTGTGTGTTGCCCATAGCAACACACGAGGAGATCCACCTCTCTGAGTCTACTGGTTTCCACAGACTAGCATGCGCTCAGCGGTCTTAGCAACAGCAGCAGAAAAGGATGAAGGAGGGAGGGAGGGATAGAGAGAGCATCATAGGAGGGGGGAGGGGAAGTGGCTTTTGTACGCTCATCTATAGACATTTCACAATATTTAATGAAAATGGGTTTATTTTATTTAGGTAGAAACATGGATTATGCTACTGAGCTCTGCATTGTAATTCAGGCAACAGATGGTGCAGATAGAGAAGCAATAGTGAACGCAGGAATAGTAGTTTCTAATTAGATATTTTATAGTATGGGGATAATCTTTTCTCCCAAACAACTGGGTCAACCTTAGATTTCCTGCCTAGAAAACGACCGTCAGAAAAACATGTACATTTGTCTTTGTTGAAAGCTGATGGCATATTTTGAGCCACTGAGCAGCATGTGATATAAAACAGTAAGCCAAAGTGGAGTGTGACTGCATGGAAGGGAAAGGATCATTTCAGATTCAGAGTAAGGCAGCGGCTCGGCTTCATGGAGGAGAGGCTAAAACCCTTTCTCTGCAGTTCCTCTGCCCAGTTCTGTGCAGAGATCTACTGGATAGCAATAACTTCCCCTCTGAGTGTATGTGTGCATTTTATATGTGCACATTTGTGGGTAAGATGAAAGTGTGATTGGCATCATGTGTTTTGCAATACAGCAGCAGTGCTAAGCTGTGCCTGGACAGCAGATGCCCAGAAAAAGATTTATTGATGTAATTAAAAATGGGTGCATCTCATTAAACCTAAAAAGTGCAGGGTGATGTCGTGGATCACACTGGTCGTGTCCTGTTACACTGTCAGCTGGTCTTATGTGAGAACGAGTCGTCTCTTACTGAACTGTATATCACCACACTTTACTTTGCTGTGCTGGGGGAGAGAAAAACATGGACGAGAGTGAAAGAGGAGCGGATGAATTGCACTCGGTCATGAACTGCTATCAGAATGCAAACGTACGGGATGTGGTTTAGTGCTCTGGTGAATCAACACATTATGTTTGATCATGGTAATTGTTTTTGCCTTGATGCAGGCACAATAAACACAATTGCACGTTTTAGTTTGTAACTAGGTGATCTTGATGTTGATCCAAAACATATCAGTGAAAGATGAGACTGTATGTATGTATATGTTCATTTTGTATACTCTTTAGCGGGGGGGGGGGGGCTGCTTCTCCAGTGGCTTTGTCTGTCTGCTTGGCTGGTTCAGCATATCAGTGCAATTATGTCTACACAGAAAATCACCCACAGTGCAATGACCCGTGTGTTTTGTGCGCCTGTTGTCTTTGTTAAGTGGGTGGGAGCAGTTTCCTCATTAAACCGTATTCAGTGTCGCCGGGAGAGAGGGGAAGAGGACGAGCGAAATATCAGATAGAGAGAAGGACAGCTGTTACAGTAAGATTGTTTGTACTGTACGTGCTGTTATTGCAGCAGCTTGAGAGAAGGAGCCTCATTTTATTTGGCTGCTCTTCTGCATCCACACAAACAAACACGTTGACATCTTCCTCCCTAGCGAACTCTTCTCCCCGTGTTCCACTCTTTGTCCTTGCTTTTTAACTTTTTCTGCATCCAGTCCCCTTACCCCTTTTTATTAGTTCTGCCCCTACAAACTGTATACCCTTTCTTTGCAGTTTTTTGTTAGACACTGCAGTATAAATGTTACGCTCTACGATACCATTCCTTGTCGTACTCCCTGTTCTTTTCTGCCTCTGTTCTGTTTCATGCGGTGGCCTGTATTTTCCCTCCTCCGTGTTTGCAGCTTCCCTCTCACACTGTTCTCCTCCCTCTTTACCCTCCATATTGATATCACTCTCAAGTCTCCCCTCCCCCATCCCACTGTTGGCCTCCTTTTCCCGCTTTTATGTCTGTCCTTCGTTTCGTCTTTCATATGCCACTCTTTTCTGTCTCCCTATCGTTTTCGGTCTTTCTTTCTGTATTCTGTCTCCTCTCTCATTCTGCCACATGCTCTTTAGCTCTGTGTTGCTGTGTCTCATGCCTGTAGGGTTTTGGCTGTGGATGCTGCATGTGCTGCTGTTGTGTGTCAGTAGGGCACATTCCCTCTTATTGCTCCAGCTTTGTTGCAGCATGGCGGCACTCACACTGAGGTCTGTAGCAGTGATGGTAATCAAATTTACACACGCAGTAGGGTACAACGACAACAGCTACTATCTTTATGTTCACACTTCCCACATGCACGCTTGTGCTCACAGACACACACGTGCAGCAACACATCACACACAGGTGCGTATGCCCAATCCACCTCACTGAAAGGCACTTTCACGTGGACAGAGGGAGAGACATGCAGAGAACAAGAAAACAGAGGATAAGGAGAGCATGCTAGTAACTAGCAGAGAGAAAGAAAGGCACATCCGCTGTGACAATTATATCAATCAAAGCCCTGTGCCAAAACGCTGATATCCTGCATTGACTGAAAACATTTTAGAATATCATAAGGACGTGGCTTTTTTCATGATTTCAGAATTTCTTTTGAGTGACCTCTGTTATGCCACCAGCTTTATAAACAGGACGATTGTACCCTATCCAAGACCAAACCTCCACCACTGACACAACGCTGGTACAGACCTCAGCTCCCAAACACTAACACTGGCTGACCCATGTCACAGAGTGACCTCACTGGGTGTGTAACGACACAGGTGACATAGCTGTTTAAGTGTGTTTAACACTGGGACAAACTACAGCTTCTGTATGTCACTGCTCATTCTCTCCTGCTCAGTATACTGTATGTTATTATACGTGTATGGTTGTTCTAGCCAAGATGATATTTTAAACCATTTAATTCTATCTCTGCCCTCCTCTCTATTGTAGTGCTTTTGACATTTTTAAGTCTATATATATACACACACACTCTGTTCCTCGGCCTGCTCTCGCTTTATGTGAAACATACGTCAGTATGTTAGTTTCTATCTCCTGTAAATCTTACCTTTTTTTTAACTGACTAAACTGATGTATCTCTGGAAGGAGGAAGGGAAGTGCTAGATCAGCTTTGGTTGCTACTGGCATTGTGTTGATTGATAGTTAAATTTGCTGAATTAAGTTCTATTGCACTGTGCCACATAAACGTCATGCTGGCCAGTTACTGCTGAACACTTTATCTGGGTTGGGAGTAGATATGCTCTCCCTCTGTGTTCCTGCGCAGGTGAGTGTGTGTGCGTGTGCGTGTGTCAGCTTTTCCTCTTTGCGTGGCGTTGGTGAATCAGGAGTTATTGTGAAGGTCAGCAAGCACAGGCACTGCTGCAGTGCAGCTTATAAAGCATTTGGTCAATAAGCTGTTTGTACGTCTCTGTGTAGTGCTGTACTTCGAACGCAATGTGGCAGAGAATGGTTGGACAAATGTGAAATGTCTCTTGTTGGTAACAAGTTAGACTAAGTATAAATTAATATTTCTCAGTATTATAGTATTTACATTTTGTAATCTTACTCCACACTACATCATCATGCTCACACAGGGCAGGAAACAACCTTTATTTCAGTGGTGACTATTTGACAATGACATTAAATGAACCAGTAACAGCACAAAATGCAGATGATGTACTACTTTTTTTTGCCTCTGGGTTAACAGGATAAAATCAGAGTCAGTGGGCCAACAATTTCATTGTGAGCTGCATTCACAACAGTGGGCCAAGACTCCCTGGCACCGCTCCTTTCGCTCTTGTCATTTGTCCTAGAACATGACGAGACTGGTTCAGAGCCATGTGTGGCTTTGATGTCAGTTGGCCCAGGCTAGTCACTTTTCTTAAGTATATGGGTCAAACCTGATAGAGAGACATTGTATCATAGCAAATAGATACAAAGCAAAGATAAATACAAAATACAAAATCTGTAAAAAAAAGAAATTGTGTCTTATCCTTTTCATGCCTGGTATTGTGTGAGTAGGTCAGACTCTTTTTTTCCTCCCCAACACTTGGTTATATAAGCCCTCAGCTTCATGATGTCTCGGCCCATTGGCTCATGGCTGTGTGGATGAGTTCTATAGGTTGGACCTTGCCACTGTTACTGCAGCTGCATCAAAGCACTGAGGCCTTTCTCGGGCGTGTTCTCGGGTCTACTTCTATGACCATTAACAACATTGCATTAATGAAAACCATTTGCACGCACTGTCTTTATGTGTCATTTTAATTCCATGCTCAACGATATGAGTTAAACTAAGGGTGCTGCATTATGCTGATGTGCTTGTTTGCTTTGTTATTTAAATTGACTCTTCAGTTAACAATCTAATAATTTACAGTAATATTAATACAATAACAGTGTTGTACAGAATGTCGGTCGGCTGTCTGTCTCATCTAATAACCAGTGCTTGATAGATTTTGTTAAGTGCAGTGACCCCAATGCTATGTTTAAATAGTTTTCTTTTTTTTTTCTGAATCAACAGAGGTCAGAACAGATGTAGGACTACACGACTCTTTTTTGGCATCAGCACTCGTACAGCCACAACATCTGCTGCTGTGCTTAGGTCATCACTACAGGCCTGGAGGATTGAACTGACAGAGGGGTCAGCGCAAGGCTGCATGCAAGACTGCCAGCTATTAAGTAGAAAACTAGCGAAGCCTGGTAGAAAATGTCCTTAAAGTTCACCTTGTTGCTAACCTAAGAGTGTCCAGTGTTCTGAGAGCTATATTTATTTGAATGGGGTTGAGATCTCTAATTGAACGAATGCATGAACGGGTGAGGGGAATTCAGAGTCAGCTGTTTAGACATTGGATGCTGCCTTGGTAGGAGGATTCCCTTCTTACAGCAGTATCCCTGCACTGCTCACTGTGGGATGAAGGGGATATACGGCCACAATTGCCTCACACTTGTCTGGTTAATACCGTATGTTGTATTTAATTCTTTGCCGCATATGGACGGGATCAGATGTTGGCTATTAGAGGGATCCAGTCTCCAGCTGCAGGGTTCTTCCTCCCCCTGTGGCTATCTGCCCCCACCAAGTGCCCCCACTAAGCATCTTGGGTAATTGCTTTGCTTTGTTTTTAAGCAAGTGCATTTTTATTTCTCTGAATATTGCCCGTTTGGATTTTCACAACAATGTGTGTAAGTGACTTATTTAATGTAGCCACAACACTCTGTTTTTCTTTTAATACTTGTCTACAACGTTAGCCAGATGTGCAGAGTTACAGGCTATGTGCTGGAAATAAATTGTCTGAAAAGTATGTTTCATATTGAGTTCACTGAGTGGTCTGGTCAAACTAACTTGCTTATGTGAGCTAATGGTAATATTTTTCATGCAGACAGGTAAAAAAAAAGAAAGAAAGAAGCATGACTCTAGTTCTAGTTCAACAATGTCATGACCCTCTAAGAAGATTCTGCATCTCTTGAACTGTAAGACATTTTCAAAAAAGTGACTCAGACGAGTCTGAATGTCAAACTGTGAAGTCGTTTTAGATTAAATGTTTCCTTAAAAGTTAAAATGTTGAAGGATCAAGTTTTCTTCTGACATCAGTGATAGACTAATTTACAACAAAACAGCCTTTTCTGATTAATAAATCAGGAGAAATGTGGTCAGTATGCCCTCAGCTTTTGTGTTTACAGAAATATAATTCATTGATCTGTGGTCTTTCAGGACTACACAGGGAGTCACATCATGTGTGTGATCACATGACATTGTTATGTAGATGCAGACAGAGAAAACCTGTTTTTAACACTGATTAAAGCTACAGCCTGAAACGTCTTATCAGTTTTCTTCTTCTTTTTAAATGATCTAATTTGGCTCCTTCTGGTCATCTTTCTGAGTGTGAACCAGTGAGCTGTTCTGTACAGTGGGTGAGTCATCTCATCCCACATGTAGCTTTTTATTTTGTGAAGTCGCTGCTCTGGTTATTTTTAGATGATCCATCTGTCATTAAAAAAAATAAAAAATGAAATCAGGAACTTTGGCATTTAGGGTTAGTGCTCGTATTATTACATTGTGATGTTAGGTAGATTTGTGATTCCCTGTAGCCACACACACTTGATTTATGTATATATATGTGTGTGTTTACATGTGTGTCTAAAGCTACATGTCCTTCCATGTTTCCCGCCATCTTATCTAGTGGGTTCAGAGTATGAATAAAACAATGAGACATGGGTGTGGAAGATGAGTGTTAACGCTGTAAGCCTGACTCATATCCCACTCTCTCCTCCCACCGCCTGGCTCTCTCTCTCCCTCCTCCCTTGCCTTTGTTCTCGTTATCACTACCCCACTTTTCTCCAGCCTCGCATACTTTCCTTCTCATCTTCACCTTTTACTGGTTTCTTTTCCTCGGCTAGCTCATTTCTTCAGATTACATCTTTCTTTTCATATCTCCTGATTTTCATCCTTACACAAAGACTCTCTTCATCCCTCTCCTCTCCTCCTACGCATCCTGATTTCCTCTAGCTGGTACTCTCTCTTATGCCCCCTCCTGTCTCTTCATGTAACTGCAAGCAGACAGAAAATGGCTGACACCTTCTGGGTTACTCTCCCTCCCATTCTCTCTCGCCTCTCTTATTCATTTAAAGTTTTAATTTGGTTGTTAATCGCTATTAGAATAAAAAGCTTTATCAATAATACTTGTAGAAACTGGAGCTGTGAGGAGAACTCTTTCATTCTTGTGTATGCAGCAAAAGAACCGAGATGTAACGCACTATCCAACCTTAGTGTGGCTCTTCACAGCCTCAGGCCTAGAGCCAAACTCAACCTATCCTGCGTTACTGAGTGTGTGCGCGTGTCTGTCCTGTATATGAACCCAGAGTGGCTATTTGTTGTTGAGCTGACACGGCTTTGTAAATTGTAAATGGTGACTTTATATGCAGCGTAAGAGCTGTCAAGGCTGTGTTCTCACTTTCACCCTCCTGTATTTCTTACAAATGCATGTTTTCACACTTAAACCTTCTATATATTAAACATATATTACTCGATATGAGAAACTATCTGACTTCAGTTATTTTTGTTTGTTTCCATGTAGTAAATACACAACGACAAGTGACCTACTTTCTGTAATATTACTGCACATTTAAATTGTCTTCTAATTAGTATTAAAATGACATCCCAACTCTTTTTTTTAAATAAAAGATTATGGGTAGGAATATTAATTTAAAACATTTCAGATAAAGGTAGTTTTTTGTTAATGAGTGCATTTTGTTCACAGTGCTGCTTTGTTTAAAACCACCCCACATGGTCCGTGTCCTTTTTTTATATAATCTGCAATATTTCCCCTGACCTTTGTTGGTTTGATGCCATGCTCTTTGCCCTTATACGCACTATGTGATACATGTTGTTCTACATAACTGTCTGTTTATTGGCAGTGCTCATCTCATCATGTCTCATTAAAAGACGAAGCTCTGCTGGTTCCTGGAGTACAGTCTCGGGCCTTTTATCATGACTTCAGTCTGTGTGTGTGTGTGTGTGTGTGTGGTGCACTATCAATAATCATGACTACTAGTTACAATTACATATTGTTTTCAAGAAACAGTAGAGTATGGCAGTACATAAACGTGGATTAATTGATAAATAATGAGTGGTTTCTTATTTTGGGGCTCAAGCACAACCCTATTGCCATCTTTACAAAAAGTCTTATTTGCAATTATCAGATTTAAACCTGAGGGAGTCTCTGAAGGTCAGGGGATGATGCTTTTTGTGAAACTAAAAGTAAAATAACACAAATTGTCAGATGGGGGAGGATTGTCTATGTCTATGTCTCTTTCATTGTCACAGAGTGTTTGGTCATGGTGATGGCAGATGTAAGGAATGCTTAATTTCACAGATTTGTATTGATCTTAATTGAGGTAAAGTGACATTACAATGTCATTTCAGCTGCAATTAATTGCGCCCTTGTGCATCTTTCTGCATCTGCAGGTCTCAGTGCATCGCTGTTGACGTATCACATCATATGTTGCTGTATTTAGTCGGATGGTTTTGACATCAGAAGGGTTAAACAGAAGATAACAAGCTTAAGTATCACACGATACGAAAAACTAAATCTTTCATGCACACCAAAACTAAACCGTCCACAGTAGACACTGGGCTAGATATTCTATGCATCACATTACAGTTAATGAAGTGAGAATCTATTTATTGTGAGTAGAGGAGCAAAACTGGGCAGAGACAACAAAGGCGTTTAAAACGTGATACCAAAATAACAAGGAGTTTGTTCTGCGTGTTTACCTACTACTGTAAACGGGGTCTTTGTGATAAGACTAGAGTATAATTGTTCCCTAAGCCCCTGTTTACTCCCTAATGTTCGTCTTAATCCTGACTCACTTTGTGTTGTCCTCTAGCTGAGAACTGGAGTTGGAAATTGTGCTCATGATGCTTCTTAGAAAGACAAGTATAAGAACAAAAAACACTCAGTGACCAGTAAAATAAAAATACCTGTACAATGTAATGTATCCCTGCACTAAAAATGTAATTTGTGAAACCAGTATAAATCTCCACGTACTGTATGGAAAGATATTATTTGTTGTACCAAACGCTTTAAAAGTCAGAAAACATTATCTCTGTTCCTTCGGGTGTTTTAAATAGGAGATTCCTGTCAAAGCCTTATTTCCATCCTGCTGCTGCTGTCGGTCCCAGTTGTTCTGGATTGAGGCCTCTGTAAAGTGTAAAGTAATAATTCTACGTTGCTCCTCTAATGCGATTAGGTGGAATAATTTTAATGATGCCTTGAAGAGCTCTGAAAAGGCAGCAGCACAGACAGCAAGCCATGATGCCACTCACACTTAAACTTATTGTTATGTACTTGCGTTGCCCTTGTCTGTGTTAATGTTATTAAAAATCAAAGGAGATTAATGACCCTCTTTTTTCTACACGTCTGTAATTCTGTCCCCTCTTAGATTAATTGATGCCGTTTTGTGTGATGCATTTGCTATATGATTTATTGTCAGTGGCAATTTACTACATTCAACGTAAGCTTTAATTAAGAGGGTTGTTGATTTGAACTTCATGGTCTTTTGGAGGCTGTAGTTTGAGGTGCGGCTGAATTGTATCACATTATACTGAGAGGTGTTTCTAATGTTTACTCTAAATGCAGTGGCCAAATATTAGAAACACAGAATAACAATACAGTTCAACATCCCTCAACACTACAGGCTCCACGAGACCATTAAGATAAATCAACTCTGCTCAAACAATCATTATAACCATCATGAAGGCAGTATTTATTGAAGGGCTGTACATCAGTGTGCATTAGTTGTAGCCAGGTGTACCTAGTGTGTAATCCCTCTACCTCTCACTATATTACACACACACACACACACACATCACAACCAACATATCACACACACACAAGCTAAAATGCACACTCATGTTGCTTTTATATCCTTTGCATCCACACCACAATATTAAGAGCTGCTGCTGCTACAAAAGCTAGGGTGATGTCCATGAAGCTGTTTAAGTTTTGATGCTGATGAGAGTGGAAGATGGTGTTTGCTATTCTCGGAGAGCGGCAGCAACGGAGCGCAAGCTAAAATGATTGGTATAGGCAAGTCATTATTTTATAAATAGTTATCTTCATTTTCTGTGGAAAGTGGAGCAAACTCACAAAACCATTTCAGCCGTTTCCACCATCAGATTCTCTGCAGGCCAGCACTCTCCTCTATTATTCAGACCGTTTTTTTATATTTAAGGAATTGGGCCAAGCCCTAGTGCAGCAGGCCTGCACCTGCAATGCACTTCTCATGCAGCACTGCTGCATTCAGTACTGCATGACTAATAAGAGAGTAAAAATAGACATTACACAATGCCACATTGATATATACATGTATAACTTAATACACCAAAGTGTGGATGTACTATGTATTACAGTTGTTATGCATTTGTCCTTGTAGGTACACTAGTTTATCTCGAAGACTACACTACATGAAAATGCTCTGTAAAGGATATTCTGCATAATCTTTTGCTATGGCAGGTGGACTTATCTCCCTGTCTTGCTCTCTTTGTTTTGATTTGTATCAGGATGGCTGGGAACGTGCAGGTACTGTTAGATACAGCCGCATCTCGTTTCCAATATGGGAGAGATGACATTTTAATTTCCGCAGGCAGAGGAAATGTGTCAGACACCAAGGCTGCTAGTGTATCCATACCAGAGATGCATTTTTTTAGACTGGGTGAGCGTGCTAATGTAATATAAGGCTTTATATCATTGCCTGCCTCTGACATCAGTGTGTGTGTCTGTCTTCTGTGCATGTGGAAACTGCTATGGAGAACAAAGAAAAGGGGGAAAAGGCTCCCCCTTGTGGTAGAAAATGGGAATGACGTGCCACTTCTTTTGTGCATATGTGTGTCTGTGTGTCAATACTTTCAATTATTTAGCATGTTGCCACTCTGTTTGTGGTAGTGCATTGACTGGTTTTGTTATTGAGTTCCTGCGTCAGTATTGATCCATGGATAGCAGGTCCTGACCCATTTTATATTCTGATTAAAGCCAAACAGGGTCCATGCCCTCTTTCCCATTGAAGTGTTTGATTGACAAATCTAGGTTATCCATGCCTGCCTATAAATCTAGATTTATTCTTAATCCCACAAAAATTGTTTGGTTCAAGCCGCTTCTGTTCGTGTGTGAGGGAGAGACAGAGAAAGGAGAATAAGAGAGATGAGTGTTTAGGGTGTGTGTCTGTGTGTGTGTGTGTGTGTGCGTGTGTGTGTGTGTGTGTGTGTCTGTGTGTGTGTGTCTGTGTGTGTTCCTCTGTTATATAAAATGTTTGTAGAAAACGGGTGGATGTGCACAGTGTGGAAAATATATATATTTTAGTCAAATGTAACCCATATACTTGAGTATGTACGGTTGTGATTAGAGGGGAAACAAATGTCCTGTCCTTGGCATATGTGCTCATAAAGAAGGGTGTGGAGGAGGGGTGGTGCAGGGCAGGCCACTGACAGCGGCTGCATCTGCATCACCATGGATACAAGAAGGGGAAATAGCGAATCAATTATGGGTGCTCCCTGTGAAAGCAGAGATCTATCGACACTGCCTTTGTCTCTAGGCACAATGCTCAGCCAATCAGAGTGTCCATTACAGTCACACTGATTCTAGCTAACCAATCATATTTCCATGCTACCTGTGCTGTTACCAACGCTTGTTGTGCATCCTGCTTATTGACAGTTTTGATTAATGTCTGTTGATGCAAAGTAAACCATGACAGTGTCCCTACTGACACATAATGTTTCCCTTTCCGTTTGCCTCTCTCATCATTTCTATTTCTCACTTTCACACCTCTCATACACACAAATCAAACACTCATATCACACAAACTCTGATATTTCCTTTCTGCAGTTAAACTCCATAAAGAGACACTGTGATTCACGCTGTTTCCTTACTACTGATTACTGTAGATTCACCGTCAGATGTTTAATAAAACACCTTGTGTGTTGATGTTGTGTAATGACTGAAATCATGATAGCATAGCTCCATTACGATGAGGATATTTAGGCTTTTCTGAACAGAGTGCCCTTCACACTACTGATCATGTGTACATTGACACAATTGATGATTATTATACTTAAAGGAAATAAAGCTAGTGTGGGTGCATTGATAGGCAGGCAAAAACGGCAAATGAAGAGTAAATATGTCATTTTCTTTACAATTTTATTATATAGAAATTGTGTTAGGAATACTGGGTAATTAGAGTCACTACATGTACCGAGTTAACATCTAAATCCCACTGTCCCATCTTCCCAAATGGGCAATAACAGCGCGTCACAGTATCAGAAAGCACAATCACTTCGACAACAATTGCATGCTGTTTCTCGTGTCCGTTGTTTTACAGTAGAGTAGCTAATTATGTGATTTGTGGGCATTGTGCCACTACTTTCCAAATGAGTGAACACTGTGTTGGTGCGCCTCTAGTTTTATCTCAAGGGTATGTGGATGTGTGTGTCTGGGCATGTTCCATATTGCTGTGTCCTGGTTTTCATCTTGTTCCGGCTCATGTTTCCCTGGACCCGCCCCTGTCCTACTTACTCCAGAAACCAGTGGAGGAGAGCACAGATTTGGAACTAAATGATTGAGTGGTGGTTGGATTAAATATTAGGAGTGATTCATGTCCCCCCCACATCTATCTATCTATCCATCCATGTGTTCATACAAGTGTGAGTCTAGTCGGCTAATAAATGGATCGTATTTTATCATGTCATATGGTAGCTAGGGATGCAGTTCTCCCAAGTACACCTCCTTCTATTTTTAGACTTCATCTTTCTTGTGCAATTTCTCGCCCACACTTTTTACTACATTTGGGTTCCTCTTCTGCAATTTCCCTCTCCTATGTTCCTTTTTCGATTACATTATGCAAGTCTTGTTTCCTCTTCATCTCCATTCATCCCCTCTGCTTTATCAGAGGTCATTAGTGTACTGCTGCACTTGGGTGTGGCCACACGGTTTATAAAATCAGGAGCTATATGAGCCGTTTCACAGCTGATTATTAGAGAATCACCACAGAATTAGGATCCGTGAATTAGGTTCAATTAAATCAACACACAAAAAAAAACTAAAAGGAACAGATCTGAACAATAAGCACAGATAGGTACTGAGTAAAGAAGGAAACATGCACAAGGAGTAGGTTGCCCCCTTGTGCCGTAATGAGCTCTATTCCACACAAAATAAATAAATAAATAAACAGCACAGTGACATCAGTATCTCGTCACATGAAGCAGGATGTAGTGTGCAGACTGCAGGACTGGGGGTGGTCTCAAGGGCCCTGGCCCAGAGAGGGTACAGTGGGTTGTGCATGGCTGAATGCAAAGGTCAGGCTCTCTGTGGGGATGTGGGGGTGGAAAGAGAAGCAGGTGCTGCTGCTGAAGTGAATCTGTCATAGTGAATATGCTGCTGCAGTGCTACATTACCAATGCATGAGCAGCTCAACCGCACCCGTGGACAGCTTGGTGGTATGCATATGAGTGTGTGTGTGTGTGTGTGTGTGTGTGTGTGTGTGTGCGCCTTTTACAATGATGGGATCTTATTCCTTCAATGAAATGAACGGGCTATGTGAAAGTGAACAGCAGTAGATAAAAATGTGGACGTGTGGAGAAAAACCAGTGTATTTCTTTTCATATTATGCCTTTTGAAAGATCAACCCATAGGCTCCTGCATTAGTGAGGGTGTGTGTGTTTGTTTGCACATGCATCCTGTCTGTGCCTGAGATGGCGTTGCTATGGATACAAGAGAGCTGTACAGAAGGACAGAGGAAGAGGGGGGGCGTGGGGCACTCCTTGGAGCATGTTCAGATAGCACCCTTCCCCCATCCACTCACTCACAGATGAACAGTATAGCACACACCCTTCTAACACACTAATTCACAAGCACACACACACACACACCCGATGGCTGTGAATATAAAGGCTATCGTGAAATCAGTATGAAGGAGATACAGTGACTATATGTGGAAGTAGCCCTTTAATAATGCAGTGAACACGCCTAAAACACTGCTGCTGACTGCTTCCGCCCCGGCCCCCCTCCCCATCCCCTCCTCTACCACTCCACTCACCTCCCCCTCCCCGCTCCTTTGATCACACTGCTGTTGGAGCTCCCTTCTGTTCCTCCTTTCACTTTATCACGTCACAAGTAAACCACAGACAGAGGAGCAGGTTAACAGGCGCACATGCATTTAACCACTAGATTTATTATGCATAGTTCCCCTGTGTTCGGGGAGCAAATGCTGTGTATTTTCCTTAATCATTATTTATTTGCTATTAATTATTCAGCAAATTAAATTATCATATCCTCAGGAAATGTGACTTTCATCAATACATAGAGTTCATAAATAAAAAGAGTCTCGCAAATTAGGATTCATTGTTTCTACATTAGTGCGTACAGTTATTATTGGATTAATTGATTCCTTTGCAGATGCTGTCCAGAGGAGCTGTATCTAGCCTTGTCAGAGGAGGTGATGTGTGTTCAGCATACTGTATCAATCAGTGTGTTGTCCACGGGGCCTAATGGGCATGCTTAGTAATGTGCCCCGACTTTGCTCTCTGGTTGGATTCAGTACTACAGCCTCTGATAGAATTCATTAACCTACAAAATAAGGTCACAGTGTCAGAAGGCCATAAAGCAGAATCCCTGATAAGAGTTAGGCTTTTTAAAAGAAACATAATCATTACAGTGCTGAGTAAATTGTAGCATCAGTGGTCCATGTTGATTATATTACAAAGATAATCCAGACTGAAGTCCTGTACAGTCGGTGCAGAATAGACAGTGACCTACAAATAAACTGTGAATCATTGAATTTCATCATGGGCTGTCTGGGTCTGATGGGCCAGGTGGTCTTTGTGTGTGTGTGTGTGTGTGTGTGTGTGTATAAATAACCTACATGTGAATACTCAGTGTATTTGTATACAGGACATTTTCTCTTGCCATACATTAGGACAATTGAGCACCCAAGTCATTCTTTGTGAGCTATTATTATTATTATTGTATTTGGGGGTTAACAGATGACTGCGGCTCAGTGTGTGATGGTTATTAAAATTTTCAAATCAAATCATGTATAGGACAGGAGTTTCTGAATCCAGGGCTTAATCCTGGGATTACAAACGAGGGAATGTTCATAAGCTCATGACTACTGTCTCTGTGGAAATGTAGAGAAACACTCAAATACACCGAAATACACCACAGCACACGGATGTCATTCTGTGTTGGTGCATGAAGTGGAACAATAGGGTCCAATTAACTTTAATTATTGCCTTCAAGTCTGAGAGAGAGAGAGAGAGAGAGAGAGACAGAGAGGAGAAGGGAGTGGTGTGGGAAGAATATGTATTATTTATTTCTATAGTTTTGGCCAGTATTCAGCCTCCTAATTGCCCCTCAACTGAACTGATGACTGAAATCATTAGTATGAAGTATGTGGTAATTTGATACCATATTTAAAAAGACACAGATGGAAGATGAAAGTCTTACCTATTGGGCAAATATTGGCTGACAAGTTATAACAGAGAACAATGGTACAATTTAGAAATGGCCTCCAGTCCAGGATGCACAAACAAATGGCTGGATGTTGCAATTTCTGACATAACCTACACAATTATGCAAATCACTGCCTGAATTACATAAATGGGAAATGAGGGGGGTAGACTAATGGATGGAAATAGAAGGAGATGTGATGTGTGTGTGTGTGTGTGTGTGTAAACAGGCTTTATGGCGCAGGACATGTTCTGTTGCGCTGTCCATGGTGCTGAATTGTAATTTCCAGCTCTCTCAGTTCAGTAGGGCTTTTCAGCAGCATATTTAATAATCAATATTTGCTGGTGTGACCAAATGGATGCTTAAGAGGAGGCAACGTTACATTTCCATTGCTGTTTGCACAGTTTACCACGTGGCGCCGCTGTTGATCCATCAGAGACAGCGTTCCTCTTTGATGCAACTATGCCCCTCCCGTTTTCAGGCGACTAAGACATGTCCTCAGTCTTTGTTTTAAAGAGAGGACGGTGGAGCAAACACTGAATTTTCTAATCATATCCACAGCTCGCCTCGGTTGATATACTGCCTAAAATATCAGACCGTGATTGGAAATCATTTTCATGCTTTGTTGGAAGAGAAACATGTCTTCCCCTTGCAGATGGAGCTATTTCGGGATATATCTAGGGCTTTTTCTACTGGATTGTTACTGGAAATCGGTGTCTGGGCAGCTCTCCTATACCGTCTCAGAGGAGGTAAAGCCGGGGACTCCTGTAGGAAATATCGCTAAGGACCTAAACCTTAATTCACAGGAGATGGAGTTCCACATGTTTCAAATTGTTACCGGATCAAAGAGGAAATTCTTCGAGGTAAATCTGAAGACTGGTGTTCTGTATGTCAGTGAGAGAATAGACAGAGAGGAGCTCTGCGCAGAGGAACTTAAATGCTCGTTAAGTGTAGAAGCCGTGATAAATAACCCCTTGAAGCTGTATCGTATTGACGTTGACATTTTAGATGTGAATGACAACGCGCCGTTGTTTACGACCAAACTGCAAAATTTGTATATAGCAGAGAGTACTTTGCCAGGAGTGAAATTTGCATTATCTGAAGCAACTGATGCAGATGTGGGGAGAAACGGGGTCAGTACTTACAAATTAAGCCAAAATGAACATTTCTCTTTGGCAGTGCACAAAGCAGGAGACAGTGTGTCTGCTGAGTTGGTGTTGCAGAAAGCTTTGGACCGAGAGAAGCAGCCTGTGATCAGCATGACACTGACGGCTGTAGATGGAGGGAGTCCTCCCACATCAGGCACCTCACAGCTCGTTGTAAATGTTTTAGACATTAATGATAACATTCCGATATTCGGCGAAATGTTGTATAAGACAAAAATTCCCGAAAACACGCAACTGGGCACGACAGTAGTCTCCGTGAACGCCACCGACGCAGACGAGGGTCTGAACAGCGAGATTGTGTATTCGCTGAGGAGCAAAGATCAAGATCACGTGCTTGACGTCTTTGAAATTGAAAGTCAGACGGGTGTCATTAAGGTAAAAGGCAATATAGACTTTGAGGAAAAAAGGGCTTTTGAGATACGTGTAGAGGCCAGTGATAAAGGGCACCCCCCCATGTCTGCTCATTGCAAAGTGCTGGTAGAAGTGGTGGACGCAAACGATAATGCTCCTGAGGTCACTGTGACGTCACTGCACACCACAGTGAAAGAGGACGCCGACGTGGGCACCGTGGTTGCTCTGGTGTCGGTCCTCGATAGAGATGGTGGGAGAAACGGCGACGTGAAGATTCAAATTAAAAACGAGGTTCCACTCAAACTCGAAACAAACTACAAAAATTATTATTCGTTGTTAGTTGACGGGCCCCTGGACAGAGAGAGGGTCTCCAGCTACAATGTCACCATAGTAGCCAGTGATAAAGGAACCCCGTCGCTCTCCAGCACTAGTGTACTTTCTATACACGTTTCTGATGTCAATGATAACGCACCTCTGTTCCCAGAGCCCATAGTTAATGTATACGTGAATGAGAACAGTCCAGTGGGAGCAATTATTAAAACCGTGACTGCAAATGATGCAGATATCAATCAAAATGGCCACGTGGGCTATTCGTTTCTACAAAGAAACACTGACTCGTTGCCGCTGTCCTCGATGATAAACATCAACCCAGAGACTGGAGAGATAGTCAGCCTGCAGTCTTTTAACTACGAGGAGTTAAACACGTTTCAGTTTAAGGTTCAGGCCACAGACTCTGGTGTTCCTCCGCTCAG
>JAVQJD010093648.1:0-20156 GCA_036023655.1 Nannoperca australis | reverse complement strand
TTTCATTGGTCCACTGTGACCTGTTCGGTAATTTAATTGGTGTGACGAGCCTAAATGTATTGCATGACGGCGTGAAAAAAGTAGCGGCTTATAATCCGGAAATTACGGTAATAATAGATACATATTCAATTCATATTCAATTACGTGCTGTAATGTGTTGAAGTCATACTGAGTTGAATTGGAGAAAGTCCTGGAGCCATACAGTATGTATCTGTGGTGTCTCCTGTAAGGTCGACACTATGTTGAAGATGGGCTTCCAGCAGCAGGTGCTGGAGGTTTTGGAGCATGTCCCCGAAGAACACCAGACCCTGCTGGTGTCGGCCACCATCCCAAAGGGGACAGAGGAGCTGGCTGCCCGACTGGTTCGTGACCCAGTCCGTATCGTCATTGGAGAGAAGAACCAGCCCTGTGCGAACGTGCGTCAGATCCTGCTGTGGGTAGAGGAACCCTCCAAGAAGAAGAAGCTGTTTGAGATTCTCAATGTAGGTCGATGTTTTGATTTATAACAGTGACTTGGAGAGGTATGTTTAAAAAAAGCACACAGTTTCCTTTTTGTTAGAAAGTCTGGTTCTCACTTAAAGTAAAAAAAAAAAAAAAAAAGTATCACTTTAAATGTACACTGCCATTATAGGAGGTCAGCAGTTTTCTCAGTTTTTGGGTAAGACCCTGTTTAATTGTACTTTTATAGTGAATTTACCACTCAGTCTCGATACGCACTGGTACCAGCTTGGTATTTTATTAACTGGCTGTTTAAAGGTGGTAATTCCTTAAGCCCCAAGGAGCAGTCTCCCCACCACACCATATTTAGACAGCCATCGCTGCAGCCCTGGTCCCCATCTGCAGGAAATGGGTGGGCCCTGAGCCATGGCCCTACTCCAGGAATCCCAGTAATGGCTTTCACCGTTTATACAGGGCAGGGCAGGAAGGGTCTGCTTTAGTTAACCCGGTGAAGAAGTGCTGTTACACCATTGTGCGAGTAACATAAGCTACTTCTCTGTGAAGAGAGTGGTTGTGATAGCGATTTTTTTTATTATTTTTTTTTAAGCCAAGTTATTTATGACTACTGGGTTTTTTTTTTTTACTTTAACTACAGCTTGATAATCATAAATCATATAGTCAATAATAGCACATATAGAAATGTTAAAGCCTCACCTTGCTCCTATGTTTTTCTTGTGGCTTTTCAGGACAGTAAGCTGTACCAGCCTCCAGTGGTGGTGTTTGTAGACTGTAAACTGGGGGCTGATCTGCTGTGTGAGGCGGTCGCCAAGGTGACAGACCTCAATACTGTGGCAATCCACTCTGACAAGAGCCAGTGGGAACGCAACCGCATCATTAGGGTGAGGCCAGTGGCAGCCAGAACATGCACAGTCAAGTGAATAAATGTTTGGTGTCAAAGAGACTGAATAACGTTAACTTGTAGGTGGAAGACCACAGACACCAACAGCTGAGACATTCCAGCTTTTATCTGTATATTAAATGCAAAAGGATGCTGTCAAAACCACAACTATTGTAGGAAAAATGAACCACAAAAAAAGAAAAGTAAAAAAACTAATAAATGTAATTAATCAGAATAGTTTATTGATCCCAGAAGGGAAATTGCTTTTTGATACAGTTGCAGTGCTCAATAAGTTATTAAAAAAAGAAAGAATAAACAGTAGAATATAAATAAATAAAGATATAAGCTAACCCTAATTAGGCAAGGCTGCAAATTATCCAGATTTAATTAATTAATTTTTATTTATTAGAAAGGAAGAAAACGATTCCTCACTGCATATATGTTCTGTCTGCTTGTTCCAACATATTGTTGAAGCTATTTATACATACACTGAGGGGTAGATATTCAAGCTGGTGTCATTTTTAAATGGCTGTATTACTTATTATTATTATTAATTATTATTATTATTATCGGATGGAAATATACTAGGTGTCTTTTGCATCACTCTATGCACATGTTGCTGTGAGTAAATGTATATTCTGTATCTTTGGGACCTTCACTTTAATGTCAAATCAGTTTCTGGAGTTTCAGTGTTTATAAACATTAGATCCATTAGAGTTTATTAATCAATTCTGTTTAAAGCCTGCACTATAAATATTATTTTCTTTAATATTAAAGTCCAAACCGTGCTAATGTTTATGTCACATTACACTCAACGAGCTCCACAAAACAAGTTGAAGCGGAAAATTAAGCCATTCATAACGATTGCAGTGTAATATTTGCTCTGTTGCACCTTCAGGGTCTTCTGGATGGAGACTTTGAAGTGGTGATCAGCACGGGTGTGCTAGGCAGAGGGCTGGACCTAGTCAACGTCAGATTGGTGGTTAACTTTGACATGCCAAACACGATGGATGAATATGTACATCAGGTTAGTAATACCCAGAGTAGAAACGTGGTAAAGATCAACTTTTCAACACTTTCCAATAATGAAGCTTCATTTGTCATTTCTAATAAGTACATTAATAACAATTAATAGTAACCTTAAGTAAATAGCTAGTACTTGTGTCAGTCACAGTTAAATAAGGGAATTCATTGTAAATACATGGATAGTTTTTAAAAATGGAAATTGACTTCCCCCTTCATTTCTTCCCATCCAGATGGGCAGGGCAGGTCGGCTCGGACACCGAGGAACAGCCATCACGTTTCTCAACAACAACAACAAGCGGCTGTTCCTGGACGTGGTGAACCGGGTCAAACCGACAGGGTCCATCCTGCCCCCTCAGCTGCTCAACTCACCCCACCTCCACGAACAGCAGAGGAGGGAAAGACAGAAAGCCAAGCTGGAAAGTGATGATGTGCTGGTCACTAAAAACAATCTGTTGGACATCATAAGGAAACACGACCGTCGCAAAAAGTAGCAAGTTCCGATCATGCCTGCAATGGAACCGTCTGTTTATTGAGTAAATGCAAAGTGTTTAGTTTGTATATTGTTTTATTGAAAACATAAATGTAATATTGATGTATTCTGAATAAACGTCTTGTGTTATTTATGTAAAAGAATTCCCACTAATAGATGAAATTATCGTTTCTAATTCAGACTTTAATCCAGGTCCTCCAGCTGAGGTAGTCTTTCTTGCCACTGTGGTGTACTTGTGGTGTCTTTACTGAAGACAGAGGCCCAGTAAAACATAATACTGCTACTTGATATCAAAAGACCTGGGTAGTTCTTAAGCAACTCAAGCATTTCATACTCCAAAAGTGCCCTTAAGCAAGCCACTGAATCCATCCTACCGTAGAATGATATCTAGTAGAGCATGATCTTTAGGGTCCATGATCAGCTTTGGGGCCAAGAGAAAACACTTACATTTAAATAGAGTTTAAATCATATGTACAACGTTCAAGCAGTAAGTGATGCCATTATTGTTTTTCCCACTCAAATTTAGTGTAAAAGTTATTTCTTGACATGAAAACATAGCCCACTATCTTTTTCTGGAGCTTTTTCAGCCACTGCAGCTGATGGAGTTCCAGATATTTTGTTTGTGTTTAAACTAAGGCGGGTACGTCACCGTTTTTCAACGGAAGAGTGCTAATTTTAGAAGGGTAGCACGGTTTCTCCACCGGGATACAACGTTAGAGCAGATTACAGCATGCCTCGAGACCGTTGATTATGTCCATGTATGGCTACAAATTAGAATAGCCTTGATTGTGCTGCCATCTAGCGCCAGTCTCGCGTACCTACATGCATCGTCCATGACGTGACGTAACGATTTACGAGAATTATTCGGCCAATCAGATGTCACCGGCGAAGACGGTTTGAAATTGAAGCGGGCGAAAGCGGAAGAGACGGCGGTGACAATAATAAACAAAAGTAGCTCTGTTCGCCTGGCCACAACCCACATTAATTCGAATGGATTTATATTTCATTTTAACAAACACACCGAGCTGCACTGGCGTCCGTCTTATACATTTTTCATGTATTGTAGTTAACGTTAGACCAACCGGAGTGGAGTTGCCGTTAACTAGCCAACCTGTACGCTCGTTTTGACGTTTTTGTTTTTAGCAGCTAGCTGCCATGTCGTTATTCAGTGTACAAGCGAGGAAGCACACGGCTTATTACGACCATCTGATGTCAACATCAACGTTAAGAACACCGGGCAGAGAGCGCCTGGCGGAGCGAAAAGCCACAGACATAACGCTGGGCAAAAGTGAGCTAACATCCGGAGACTCTGCGTGTGATGACAGCGGCTCGTCTGATAAAAGCCGACAGGTAAACAGGACGTACGTCCTCCCTGCGCTGTCAAAAAGCGGCGGCGGGCAGCACGCTCCTTACCGTGGCCGACTCACTCTGCAGAGGAGGTCGAGGAGGAAGACCGGGGCTGAAACTGCGGAGAAAACGATGGTTGAAAGCAGCCAGAATGCTACACCAACTCCGGAGAAGAGACTGACCCTGCAGCGCAGGATCAGGACTCCCTCCATGGATAAAAGCGCGCACGGGCAGCGTGGGGTCAGCGGCACTGACCCGCAGCCGACGCCGAAAGTTCTCAGTGAGCCCAACGGCAGGACACCTGGGTTATTCAGGTCCACGAGTTTAAGAGACACTGCAGCTCGCGTGGAACCCCAGGTGAGGCCGGCGCACTGCAAGACGCCCTCCTCCTCCTCCTCCTCCTCCTCCACAAGCAGGCACCTGGAGCAGCAGGCCCAAACCTTTAAAACCCCTACCAAAAAGACTCCGTTCGAGAAAATCGCCGCAAAGAGAGACGTGTTCGAGAGGCTGGCGGGCAAAGAAACACCCAAACCAGTGGCGGTCAAATCGGCGAGCCTAGAAAGGCCCCGATCCCGAGCGCAGCCCGTGCCAGCTCCCCGGGTCAGCAAGGTGTCCGCAGGTGGGCACAAGCCAAACGCGGCGCTGCCGGCGAGGAAGACGTCCGCCTGGAGCCAGGCCAGCACCTCCACTCCTGCCCCGGCGCCAGGACCTGGGGAGCAGTGCGTGTCCCGCTCCATTGAGGCTCTGAAGCAGCAGGATTCGTTAAAGATGGAAAACAGTGCAGTGACTGTTGCGGTCCGCGTGCGCCCTTTCAATGCCAGGTTTGTAATGCAGTACTTGCCTTGATTGATGGGTACGACTTGTGTCGATGGTGTCTGTCAGCATTTAAGGGTCTGGGACTCCAAAAGTCAAATTGCCAAATTCAAGCTGACATCCGTGTTGAATAATGATCAACCAAGCGGTAGTTTAATCAGATGCTGTGTGATTAAACCATTCTTTCATCCAGCTGTAAGCAGGACAATGAAGTGTCGCCTGAACATGCAAAGACAACGAATTTGATCATTAATTTGATAACTTTTGACACTTTTCAAACATCATCTGCATGAAATGGAAACAAGCCGGTTGACCCCAGTAGAGCTGAAGTGATTAATCAATTAGTCAATTAGTGGACTGACAGAAAAGTAGTTGTTTTGATTATTGATCAGTTGTAGAAGTTTGCAAACTTTTTCAAGTCCCAGGTTGTCGGTTGTGAGGATTTGCTGCTCTTCTTTGTCATATGTAATAGGAAACTTCTAAAGTAAAAATATCTTTTAAGGTTTTAGAGTGTAGGTTGGACAAAACAAGCAATCTCACATCCTCACTTTGTGCCTCACCCTTACAAGTTTCTAACCTTATATAGACCAAATGACGAACCTCCAAAAAATAGCCTGCAGATTACTTGACAATGATGGCAATCGCGAGTTGCTGGCCTACTCTACAGGCTGTGTAGGAATTTTCTGAGCTTGTAAATGACTACCAAGCTACAACCATGTACATTTATCGGTTGTTGAAGTGCTTAGATTTACAGTGTTTCTGGTGGCCAAAATCATCCATTTGTGAAATGATGTGTGTAAATATTTCTACTCTTTTACAGGGAGAAGGCAGAGAAGGCGCTGCAGGTCATCTTCATGAACGGTCAGGAGACTGTTGTCCAGCATCCGGACTCCAAACAGAGCTACTCCTTCACCTATGACTTCTCCTTTTGCTCGGTGGATGAGGGTGAACCCACCTTTGCCAGCCAGCAGATGGTGTACGAGATACTGGCCAAACCTCTGCTGCTTAGGGCCTTTGAGGGATTCAACACCTGCCTCTTTGCTTATGGCCAAACAGGCTCCGGGAAGTCGTACACGTGAGTTTTTTTTTTGTGGGTTTATTACAGTTAACCTTGCACCACTAAAACTCTTCCCCTCTGCTCTTAAAAAAACATATTGTATTAAGTGTATATTGTGGGATGTATTTTCAATTGTTTAGGATGATGGGCTTTGGAGAAGAGGAAGGGGTAATCCCGCGATTCTGCCAGGAGATATTTTCTAGATTGGCATTAATGGAATATGAAGAGGTAACATCTTTCTTCTTAATTATTTCCTTTTCTTTTATCCCTTTTCTTTTGTTAATTCATTGTTGGAAAACGTTTTTTTTTGTGTTGTTTGTATTCTTCTTCTCCAGAAAACACTCCAAAGATTAAAAGACTTGAATATGTACATTAACAATGTTATATTTGGTTTACATAGCTCATTAAGTTGACCCCTCTTTGGTTTTGTAATATTTCAGGTCAAATGTCATGTAGAGATGAGCTACTTTGAAGTGTACAATGAGAAGATCCATGACCTGCTGGTGACCAGAGATGAGCCAAACCAGAGGAGGATGCCCGTAAGTAGTTTGCAACTGACTGAAATGCGCTTCAGAAACTAGGAAACTACTGGTATTGTTCTTTTTAACTTACCCCTGTGGCACATAACCCATCCTAATAGATTTTTTTGAAAAATGTAGCTTTCTTTTCGTGAATTTGGCTACTGCAAGAAAGAAGGAAAGACATTTCTTTCAGTTTCCTGTAATTGCCTATCCCGGTTTCATGATAACAGCAGATTTTTGAGATGCACTTTTGCCCATAATGCCACGGGGACATTTTTTTTAATGAACATTTGTAGGGATGAATACTTGAGAATATGTACAGCCAAGATAACCCCAGTGATTTGTGTTTCCAGCTGAGGGTGAGGGAGCATCCAGTCCATGGCCCCTATGTTGCGGACCTCTCTGCGTAAGAAACCTTATTATTTCTTTTGCTACATTACTCTTCAACAGAGGCCAAAGTAGCATTTTTGAATTGTGCATTTTGCAGATCTGCTCACATAGTTGTTTTTTCTTCACAGGAATATTGTGAGCTCTTACGATGACATTCAGGTAGGCTGAAATATGTTTTCTTCTTGTAAATCGTGTGAAAAGTTCAGTGCCCGCACACCATGGTGGCATGTGCTGAGCAAAGATATATACAAAGTGTAGCGTAGAAAACAATAAGGCTGCTGATACCCACAACAGAGATTTCACACTAAGAGGATCCACGGTCATTGTCCCCCTTTAGGGTTGGCTGAAGCTGGGCAACAAGCAAAGAGCCACAGCAGCTACAGGGATGAATGACAAGAGCTCCCGATCTCACTCCGTCTTTACCCTGGTTATGACCCAGACTCAGGTATGTCTCTTTATATATTAAAAAACCTACCACAAGGCACCATATGGCACCAAATTTACTTTTACTTTGCAAGTATTTAATAATGTGGAAAGTGTATAAAAGAATAAGTTAAATGTGTTTAAACTCAATGTTACACGTTTAATCATTTATTTTGTGTGTGCTTGTGTGCAGACGGAGTTTGTGGAGGGTGAGGAACATGATCACAGTATCACCAGCAGGATCAACCTGGTGGACTTGGCGGGGAGCGAACGCTGTAACTCCGCCCAGACAAGTGGAGACCGACTCAGGGTATACACACACACACACACACACGCCATGCTATTCTTATTGCTGCTCAAACCTGAGAATGAGCTTTTCTAGTAGTTAAAGCTAGTGTAATAGTATCACATATCATATGAGCAAACAATGTTTTCTCATAAGTTATTTGTCATTGTAAGACTTCACTTTGGATCCTGCAATTTATGATGCCCATTTTTCTTTCTGACATTTTGAAACTTAAACAATAACTTGAAAAATGGGCTGCATGAATCCATGACAATCAATAAATCCATTGGTTGTTTGCTCAGTTGATTCTCAGACTGAGATTTCGAAAAAGATCTGGTTGTATTCAGACACCATTTGCTCATTAACCTTCTTCTCTGTGCATAGCATATAAAAGAGGATGCTTTTTGCATGTTCTTAAAACGGCATGTACTTATTCAAAACAAAGAAATGCAAATGTTACTGTCGTTACAGGAGGGCGCAAGCATCAACAAATCCCTGCTTACCCTTGGAAAGGTCATCTCTGCCCTGTCAGAACAGGCACTGACCAGAAAGAAGGTGTTTATTCCGTACAGAGAGTCTGTCCTGACATGGTGAGAGATCAGAATGCTTCTCAGATTTGTGTGATTTAAAAAAAAAAAAAAGAATAATTGGAAATTATAATAACTTAAATGAGATGAACAGATTTTTATAAATGGGGCGGCATATAGAATTTGCATAACTGAAAAGACAAACATGTCTTCTAACCCACAGCAGTTGAGCAGATCTCATTTCCAATTTACACGGATGTTCTTGACCCAGTCCTCATCTCTTTCGTCTGCAGGCTTTTGAAAGAGAGCCTCGGTGGTAACTCCAAGACGGCCATGATCGCCACACTGAGCCCGGCGGGCAGCAATGTGGAGGAAACCCTGAGCACTCTGCGCTATGCCCAGCAGGCCCGCACCATCATTAACGTGGCGAAAGTCAACGAAGACACCAGTGCCAAGCTCATCAGAGGTCAGACACGCAGAATATCCACATTCAAATAAACAAAAAATCAATGTTGGACTTGTGTAGCATTCACATTGTCCTCGGATGGTCCCATTTCCTGAGTTGCGAAGTCGTTCTTCAGACTTGGGTGTGTTCATGAGCTTTTAAGTCGTACTACAGAAACAACATGGATGCTATAAAGATAAGGTGTGCAAAAACACATTGATAGCTGTGTCTGTGTGATGGGTTGGCTGAGAGTCCAAGACTTGTTGCTGCACGGTCCCTTAAACCACAAAAATATTGCTTTACCTGACTTGTTGTCAGGCTTGATGCTAACCAGTAACTTTCCTAACTAATCTAGGTCGCTGTACGTGGACAGCAACTAACGGTTACAACCTAACACAATATTACAGATTACATGTGAGCACAAAATGTATGCGCAGTCTGTGAATTAATACAAAGCTTACAATTAACCAAACATTTACATTCGTCCGATATGTTTCTGCGACGGTGACGTCAACTTTCAGCAAGTTGTGTTTTTACACTGACTCTCTGAGTTGTTGATAACCCTAGCATGCACTTACTGTGGATGAGTACTAACAAAACACCCCTCTGCCTTGAGGAAACAATTTTGATCTCAGAAATTGTTTTCTACTGTCCTTATGCGTATATAGCAGTACATCATGTTCTTTGTGAACCTGAACGTCTGCCACCCTACACAAACGGCACCATACCTGTATGTCCTTAATTACGAGGAAAACCAAAGATTGCTTTTCTATATCAAGCAGTGTTGTTACCGTAGCATCATCACAGGTGTGAACAGTATTTGTACACTGGAAGAACCTCCATAATACAAAATTGTGTTTTGAAGCAACGGAGCATATTACTTATAAATCCCTCCTATCCTCAAGAGCTTAATTACACGCATGCAAACAAACTCATTATTACTCGTTATTCACTCTCACTGTCTGTATGTATGTTTCTCTCTTTATATTCAAATGTCTATCTTTCTATTTGTGTCTTGCTCTTGATCTTCTTGACTCTCCGCCTCTCTCGCATACCCCCCTGCCTGCCCATCTATCCATCACCAGCTTATTCACTACCCAGTTCAATTAAGGCCTGGCCCTAACCTTGCCTCCAGGCCATATTTATGCACTGTCAGCTGCACATGGCGGCTAACTGTCATGCAAGTATTATTTTTCACGAGATGATCGCGCTGCTGTTTGACATTTTTAGCTGTAAGGGGAGCTCTTGCTGTGGATTTCTCTCGCATCACCACAAAATCAGAATATTTCTCTTGATTCTGTTAGTCATGTCTTAAAACACACTTTCTGGACTTTTATGCAACTCCCTGCAATTTCATATTGACTGGTACTCATTTAGGTGTATATTTGGTCCAAACTGCTATATTTTTAGCATTACAAAGCATTTTGGACAAATGTGTGTTTTCAGAGTTGAAGGCTGAGGTGGAGAAGCTGCGAGCAGCCCAGATGAGCTCCCAGGGCATCGAGCCAGAGAGGGTCAGGCTGTTCCAGCAGGAGATCGCCGCCCTGAAGAACACACTCTGTCAGCAAGAGAGAGAAATGGTTGAGGCCAACCGGTCAGTATTGCTGCAATAATTATAACTTTTTCATTTTATTCATCTGATGCAGCAGACCCAGTCTCCTTTTTTTGAAAGGGTCAAAGGGAAAACTAAAGCATATTTCCACAGTTTAGCAATGTGATTCCTCATATTTTTTGTTATATTGTGTATGCAGATCTGTATTGTATGCACATACAGTGTGTTTCCATGTATTTGCTCTGTTTATATACGTACATATTGTTCCATATATTTAAAATGTAAAGATGGAATACTAACATACAAAAATGTTGTTCTTTATAGGTGAAATAAAAGTAATGTCCATTTAAAAATAAAAAGGAAAACAAATACTCACAATGAACACTTTGTGCATCATGAAAACATTTTGCTAGGTTGGTGTTTTTCTTTTTATAAAGTTTAGTCAGTGAGAAGGTTTATAAGTGGTTGAGCAGGGGATACATCTGAGAGGATCATGGCAGAATTCGATTTTTTTTATTTCTTTTTTTTGGTCATATTTTATCATTTTCTTCTGGCAGGGCATGGAGAGAGAAACTAGAGCAAGCTGAAATCCGCAAACGTGAAGAGACCAAAGAGCTGCAGGTACTTTTTTTGAGCATAACACTTATTTGAATTCTATTTTCTTTTACCTTCCTACATAGTACTCTCATTAAGATTGTAGGCTCTCATCGTCTTTGACCAACAGTAAAATAATCACTTCACTACGCTGACTTCAGAAGGCCAAAGTAACAAACCCTGAAATAAGCTGTAATACATTTTCTTGTGTCCACACACTAATGGCAATGTGTGAAAGAAGTGTTTGAAAACCTTCTCTGTGTTTTCAGAAAGCAGGTGTGACATTCAAAGTGGACAATCGTCTTCCGAACCTGGTGAACCTGAACGAGGATCCTCAGCTGTCTGAGATGCTTCTCTACATGGTCAAAGAGGGTCGGACCACAGTGGGCAAGCTCAAGTCTGAGTCCAGCCATGACATCCAGCTGACAGGAGCCCTCATTGCTGACCAACACTGGTAAAAACATATCGCTGGAGGGCAGGAGCGATTACACTTTGTATAAATAGTAAATAATATGTGGTCTATTTACAGTCTTGAGGAAATAACATCTCACTGCAGTGGTCAGTGAGATGTTATTTTAACACTTAGTGACATTGACATTAAGTTTATTAATTGTTAATGATTTGAGGAACACTTCTTTTTTTCTTCTGTCTAGCCATTTTTATAATGTAGTTCTCTATAATATTAGCTACAGCAGGCATTCAACATGAAAAAATATTAATATGTGTGTATTCTTTTGGTTTGTTTTAGTGTTATAACCAACGTCCAGGGTACTATCAGCATCACTCCCATGGAAAATGCCAAAACCTTTGTTAATGGAAACCTTGTATCCGAATCCACTGTCCTACACCATGTAAGTACACCAGAAAGGTCCCCTAGCCATCTGAAGTTTAGCATTATACCATGGAGTAACTTATAGGAAGATCTGTGCAAAATTAAACTTACCAGCTAAATAAATCATGACCAACCCGTGTATCCATTTTATTAACTAATTCAACCCTTCTCATCTCTGTGGTTATGGTTTCCAGGGCGACAGGGTGATTCTTGGCGGAGACCACTACTTCCGCTTCAACCATCCAGCAGAAGTGCAGTCTGGGAAAAGGGTGTCATGTTGGACAGGCCCAGGCGATGGCCACAAAGATTTTGAGTTTGCCAAAAATGAGCTACTGGCTGCTCAAAGAGCTCAGTGAGTGCAAAAGACCAGATTTAAAAAAATAAATAAACATATCACCGTACCAGTCAGGGAAACATCTATTTGCTCAGACTAATAATCAAAATCAGAACTCCTCTTAAGCCATATTTGTCTGTCCCAGGCTGGAGGCAGAAATTGAAGAAGCCCATTTGAAGGCGAAAGAGGAGATGATGCAGGGGATCCAGGTGGCAAAAGAGGTGGCCCAGAAGGAGCTGTCTGACCAGAGGGTGCTTTATGAGGAAAGGATCCAGGCCTTGGAGAGAGAGCTGGTACACAAAACTTCCACTTCTTGCATTTTAATGAGAACTTTTTTTCCATGGTCTGGCTATTACCATTTTAGGGGATCTTGACTACTAAGTGATGTCCATTTGCAGTCGGGAACCATAGTTCTAACCAGTGCACTCTTTTGAATGTATTGGTGGTGTGTCGACTTTTTACAAATGTTTAGCTCTAGTGCTATTGCAGTTATTGGATGTCAGTTTGCATAAAGGTGTGGCCAAATTGCCAAGACTATAATAACAAATTGAAATCAACAAGTACATTTTCTTAAATCCTGTCTAATATATTTCATTATTACAGAACCATCAAATAGTTTGTCATGTATAATCTTATGTATATCCTAATACTAAGTGATGCCAAAATAAAATTTATTCAGAACGGGGAGAACAAGCGGAAGCGTCAACAGGAGTTGGACCAGCAGAAGGTGGCCAGCCAGATGGCAGAGCTGAAAATGGCCAAGCATGAGCTAGAGCAGGAGGTGGACACCCACAAGAAACGCCTCCGCATGCACATGGAGGCACAGGTCAGCGCCTCGAACAACACCTTGGGATTGTTGCATTTCCTTCTAACGTTAATAAAGTAAAATATTTTAGGCTCCCGGGTGGGTTATGTTCTGTCAAAAGGAAAATGATTCCCACACAAGTAAAACTGTGTACGTTACTGTATCCTGCTGTCAATGTCTAAGTTTTACAGGTCTTATTTATTGCCCTCACACTGACGATCGTTTCCTCCTGTAAGCGACTGCACAGTCAGTGATACAGAGTAGTGGTTGGTAGAGAGTGGGTGGTGGTCTGTATTTTTCCTTTTCTTGATCTCTAGAAGTCCGTCTACAGGAAATCTGGAGTGTTCCTGTAACCATAAATTACATTATCTCCCTCATTTGCACATTCTCATGATTTCTGATGATCTAAAATGAGCTCGAGAAGCATTAAGCAAATATGCACACACTGGGTTTTCTGTTTAACTGATGGGCCATTTGGGATTTGTTTTGAATCGTTGTGGAGCTTTGCTTTTGGCATCGTGTTTTTGGCTTGTTGGTTTTTAATATGGTGTGTACATTACTATGATTCACCCCAGGCGATGGAGGAACACCGCGTGCGCCAAGCGAGGATTGTTGAGGCCCTGGAGGCGGAAAAGAGGAAGATCAGCAAAGAGCTTGAGGAGATGCAGAAGAAAAGAGCCTTAAGGGGAAATCATACTTCCCGAAATGGTGAGAGCTTTCAAGTCACTTCTGAGCACGTATTTGAGTTAGGAACCACCATGATAATTATGCCATATAAGTGGAGTTCCAGATGGGTGGAGTTCATCCTTTTGAAGCCAGTAACGGTAGAGAGAGCGTTTGCCTGGACCTGATATTCACACTGGACTTAACATCAGCTTTATAAGAGCAGAGAAAGAGGCAGAGAGGCCATAGAACATCATTTTGTGTTTCTGTTTCAGTCTATAATGCTATCTAACATTATTTAAACAGTTCTTATAAGGCAAATCCACTGCTATCAAATCAGGCTGAAATAAAGCCCATCTAAGCCAGATGCTCCTTGACTCAGGGCTGTGCTGAAATGAATGTTTCATTTTTGTATTGCAGTCTCTCCACAGTGGGATGCCATGAAGTTGTCCCTGATGATTGAGGAAGCCAATAAGATCAGTGCTAAACTGAAGAAAAACACAGTCTTCAGCAGGTATGAAAAGCCCACAGTTTACATATGTGATTTATTTCAGATCAGAGAATCAATACACCGACTGAGATGTCACATTCATTGTAAGATATATATGTTAATTGTCAGTGAACTCATTAAGACGAGTCAAAAATAATTTGACTCCCCTCTGTTGTAGACACGAAAGCTTTGACAATGAGAACCTGGAGCAGGGTGATCTGCTACAGGTGCGGGTTCAAAACACAAAGCTGGGGATCTCCACCTTCTGGAGCCTGGACAAGTTCCAAAACAACATGGCTGCCATGAGGGACTTCGAGCAGGTCTGCCTTAAATCAGTTTTGCCTTTCAAGTCATCACTTTTGTTGAGTTAGTGACTGTTTTAATGTCTTAAAACACATTAAGAAGTGCATATCTTGATGAAATATCTGACAACTGACTGATTTTGAGAATGAAAGTCATGATCCCTGACATGAAAATGTCCTGGACATTTGTTATGATGTTTTCACCAAATTTATAAATAAACATACACTGGGTGTGACGAAGTTCAGTGGTGAGACCCAAGACTGCCATTAGGTGTGAAAGTCTGCTATCCAACGTGTTTCCCAGTTTTTCAGCCAATTTTCTTAGATGGTCTCAAGCTACTTCTGCCCTTTATTCAGATTAAGGGATGCAGAGAATGTATGGTTGGACAGACTGTTTTCATGGGATTTTTATTGGACAGTATTGTTGGATATTGTGTAAAGATTCCGAATAATTATGGATGTAATAAAGTCATAAACCTATTTGTACTCTTAAGCATCTTCATAATGATGAAGAATTTGCAGTGAAAAGACCAATTAAGTAATTAATAAGTACCATTAAAATGCGTGGAAAAATTCACAAGAGGCTTGCACATACTGGCTTATTTCATTTGATCAGTGCTCTAAAAAGCTGATGTACGATGTTTGTTGTGGGAAGTTGTTCCTCACTCTGCATATTCAGAGTTTGACATCGGCTCAAGTGCAAATGCCAATTTCCCCAGTGTTTGACATTATTTACAGCCCAGAATGGGTTGTTTTATGCCCGACAGAGGGATGCCGCCTCACTTTGCTGTGCTTTTCTCATTAAGTTGAGTAAATGAGACTGGTCATGTCAGCAGTAGTTTACTCTCCGCAGGGGGATTCCACCTCTAAAGATGACGATGTGTTTTACGACCCTGATGATGAGTGGGAGCAAGATATATCGGCCTCCTCTGCTTCCACCTCTTCCTTTTCACGCCGAAGGTAATTATCTAGTTCTTCCTCTCTCCTCCCATCCATCAATCGCTCTTTCCAGCTCCTGACATTTACATTCAGTTTCAGGGACTTAATTGGTATTCTTGTCCAATTGCTCGAAATGTGTAAGTAGGCCATTGTTCAAAAACACCTACAGTAGGCCCTCAGGAACCTGCTGTAGGCCCTCAGGAACTTGCCCACAAGAGCCCTTGTGCTCAACTGAACTCGCAGCCTTTTGCACTCTTTTAATGTGTCGGGCAAATGGTTGTATATTGGAAGGCTGCAAGGAATGTGGATGGAACATGGAAAATCATTTTTTGGGGGGGGTGTTATTTGTACAAAGTCCTCGTAGTTTCCACCGATGTGATTTACAACCTGGCACGTGATATTGACATTCAACACAACCTTCTTTCTCTCATGAAAAGTTGATCTGAAGTTGCTGCCCGCAGAATATTTCCTTTTTTTATTCTTTTTCCTCTTAATTTAATTTCCATGAAGGCCAGGCCAAGGGGATTAAGGAAAGGTCACTGAGGGTCAAACACGCACATACACAGCACCTATGGTATATGCAGAAGCCACAACATTTTCCCCTCACATTGTTGTTGTTGTTCTTGTCGAGCATGTTTATGGCGCTCCTGGCGGTGCCTGAACTACCAGCAGACCCAGCCAAATGAAACCTGGCATGGGCTGTGTGGTTCCTTCATTCCTCCTCTCTCTGACTCCATAAGACCCATGCCGAAGCGGCCAAAGCCATAGCTGTTTACTGACCTTCCCTCCTCTAGGTTGTTCACAATAATGAAAATGTATTCTGCTGAACTCATCTTACCTTTTTTTACACATTACTTAAATGTGCCGTTTTGCAAAATGGCACTAAACCCATGTTTAAATGTGCCATTACACACTTGAAATCAGATCACCATAGCCGTGTCCAGAGAAGGTTAGGAAGCGCTGCCCCCATTAAAGGGGTAAATGTAGTCTGTCTCCAGTCCCCTCATAACCAGATCAGCAAATAAATTATTGCACTCAGAAGTTTACACTATTGAAAATTGACTTGCAGCCAAGCCTTCACCTGTATTGCGTATAAGGGTTTTTACACCCGATGCTGTAGTAGACAGCCTTTGAGTACACACTAAATTCGTTCTCTAAAGTACCCTGGAGCACCAAGTCGATCTGGATGAAAGCCTAATAATTATAAATGTAAATATAATATCTTGGCCGGGTACTCACCGGGTTTTGCTTCTGGTTTGTTTGGCATCAGGAGCAGGAGCTTGTTGAAGAGCAGGAGAATCTCAGGGCGTCTCTACGAGATCCGGGTCCATCCGATTCAGAGCCTCCACAACGGTTCGTCACAGTCTGCTGGTAAGGCACTGAACAATACAACTTGGAATATATTCAGCTTTCTGATTGACACTATACTTGAAATAGCCATTGTCATGTCAGAATAAAATATGTTTTAACAAGTGTTTTGTCCAGTACTGGGTCATCAGTACTGATATGGTACTTGTTAACACTCAACACACAGTATTTACCGGTATGTCTCATGCTGTCAAGCTTCAGTGAGCTCCCACAATACACAGAACCCTGGTTTTGATGTTTGGAGGGGCACAAGAACGACATTGTTGCAAGAATGAGGTCTAGTGAGGTCATCTCTGCACATCCCAACTCTTCACTGTGTCTGTCCCAGGTTTGATGGGAGTGGTCAAACCGTCCTCCACCCATTCCAGCATCACAGACTCCGGCACGCCTGGCATCTGCAAGGAGTTGATTGGCCAGTCAATGGCCCGTCTGCGTGCTTGTAGCGGGACGGAAGAGAGCATTGCAGACAGGCTGGCCTCTGATCTGCACCGTGTGTATGTGGCAGTCCAGACCATATCTGACTTATATGACAGCCTGGAAGATGACAGCCAGGAGAACGGTGAGATTCTATCTTTTATGAGTGAGAAGACAAGCAAACAAATAGGCACCCAAATAAATTGTGCTTTTGTTTAATATTTAATTTGTTAGTAGTCAAACTCTATAGTAAGCTATAGACTAGAAGAAAATTGCATATTCTGACACTGTGCAAAAACCAAATTGTTCATAATTTTAAGATTCCAGTTCTCCCATTTATTCAGTTTGAATAAAATACAATATTGTTAAAGAAAAAAACTGTTCTATTCCAGATTACCGTCTTTCGTTTTCTGATGTAGGTGAACCAAACTGTTATTGTGGCTCTTTCTCCTGCAGTGTTTGCGTGCAACTCGGTGGCCCAAACTCAGCTGGTCAAGGCCACCACATCCATAGAGAGTGCGGCGTTTGTTACCATGCAGTGGTTGGCCAGCGTTAAACCCTCCTCCCGCGTGCTCTACACCGTCGCTGAGGAGCTCAAGAGCCACGTCAAGAAGATGGGAGGATTCTTCCAGCTGCTCATTCAGGTAAACACAAACAAATATCACAACATTATATTGTGCATTTGCGGTATATAAACAAATTCAAAAGAGTGCAAAATCTGAGGTGAACATTTATTTTGTCAATTTAAGGTAGTTTGGACAGGAGGTGGCTTATCAAAATGCAGAACATTAATTGACGTGTCTTAGCTCTGAGCTGTTTTGAGCTCTGTCTATGGAAATGGCCAAGCGGAGGGAATTCTCAGCCTTGAGCCCCAAACAGAAAATGAATATATGGAAAATAAATCTAAATTCCTTATCAGCCTCAGCACCTAAACACCCAATTTTCCTCTCTCACTCCTGATTTTCACCCTCTCTAGCATTTAAATTTATTTACTGACCCTTCAGACTGTGTCGACCGTTTTGTTGGCTCGCTTGCATTGATTTACTGTTGCATCAATTTTAATTCAACCTGTTTGTGCTGACTTGATGTTGACTGAAAACAAATGCATTTTCACCCAATCCAGGGTTGTGAATCTGAGATCACATCGATGGTGACGGAGGCACGGAGAAAGAGCAGTCAATGCCTGGATGCGGCGTTGCTTGCACTTGGCCACCTGGCGGCAATGACAGGCATGCAGCTGAATGCTGTGGAGCGGGGTGCCGAAGCCACGGGCAAGGTAACATCACCATTAATACAGCAGCAGCTACTATCTCTGTCGAAGCTCTGGGGTCCACTGTAATCAAGCCCCCACTCCACAATACTGGAGAATGAAATATTAGCTGTGTAGATCTCAGAGCAAGGAGGATAATAGGGTGTGGAGAATTTTTGAGCTGAATAAGGATATGGCATGTTTGGTTTGTTGAGTGCAGTGGTATCTAATATTATTATGCTGTGTAAAAGCATGGCAAAGAAATGTTTATAAAGGTGCACAGCATTAAGTGCAAGGGGGTCAGTAAAGGACATAATAAGATTCTATTATTGTATTCTCTTCCTGTTCAATTTTTTACTTTTAACAAAAAACAACCACAGGGTATATTATAAGCAATGACAACCAGCATGGCTTAAACAAAGAAATACTCCCCACATAAAATCAAATTTAAAGGACTTCCAATGTTGGAGACAATTTGCCTGACAGGTGATCTCTGGGAAATGTAATGTAAAAACACAACAGCGATGATCACTGAGAACCAAATGTGTCAAAAAGTGGGGGAAAAACAAGAGAGCAATTAATCTGCCAATATTGGATCATTGCAGATATGTCGACATTGGTCTATATATCAGCCAGTAAGTAAGAAGACATTTCACTACAAAATAACCAAACAGTGTCACCATAACATAGTTTGTCGACCAGAGAGAACTGAAAAGTTTGTTTTTACAATGTTAAATGTGACGCTTAAAATATTTCTTGGTCACAATTCTTAAACAAATCTAAGGAAACCGTATCGAGATTGTTTGTGCTCTGTTCAAGGAAAATATGATTTATGCTATTATATGATTACCTCTTTTCAGCAATCAGTTGTCATGTGTCTGCTGAAGGGGAACAATAAGGGCGTGCGCTCTCTCTTAGAGGAGAGCCTCACCATCACCAGAGAGATGCTGAGAGAGGCCCAGCTGGCCTACCCCAGGAACCCAGTAAGAGATCATTACCTGCCTGTGTCATTTGTTGCTTGGAAACTGTATTTTAATTATCGTATCACACAGTTGTCATGGTTTTATAATTAGATTTTGTGTTGATAATTTACTTTCCGTGAAGGTGTAGGTAAATATTCTTATAACGAGGTGTCATCATTGCTTACAGATCATGCAGAGCCTAAAATCCAAGACGCTTGATTTAGCCCGCGCTCTGCAGAACTACACGCATGGCCATATCACGGTGAGTTTTAAAACACTGTAAAAAGGCTTCTGTACATCTTTTGAACGTTTTGTAAGAGTTTGAGGAAACTTGTTATTTGCAATTAGATGTGTGTTAACTGGTCCCCCTAGAAATCAACAACCCGTCAGCGCTTCCCCCCCTTTCTTTCCCTCCTTTATTTCCTGGTGCCATCACATGATTCCGAACATACATGGACTACTATGTTGTGACAGGGAAAGATGACATGATGAAGCTGTAGTGTGACAGAAATACTTACAACAAACAACTGGAACTATTAACTTAACAAATTCAAAGGTCTTGGAATTCAATTAACGAGAGAACCACACCACAACGTTGCACATATTTTCAATTCAATTTTTATTTATATAGCGCCATATCATAACAAAGTCTCAGGGCACTCTATGAGACAGGTTGAGACCTGAGGAGAAACTCCCACACATACAAAGACCCAACGTTCCCACCATGAGCAAGCAGCTAGGGGAAGAAGGTGAATTAGTGACAAGCATTAATGGGATGGGAATCTGTACAAATAGAGAGGAAGAGAGAGGAGCTCACTGCATCCTAGGAAGTCTCCCGGCAGCCTAGGCCTATAGCAGCATAACTAAGGGGTGCCTCAGGGGTCACCTGAGTCAGCCCTACTATAGGCTTTATCAAAGAGGAAAGTCTTAAACCTACTCTTGAAAGTGAAGAGGGTGTCTGTCTCCCGTAAACAAAGAGGAGCTTGACAGC